>JAVYIG010003307.1:0-107500 GCA_035222895.1 Strongylocentrotus droebachiensis
AGAAAAAAGAAAAAACACCCCCTTTTTAAAGAAATCTCCGGGTGAAAGTCAAATACACCCCCTTTTCTTACAATTCTCGGGCCGGACTTTGTCGCACGAAAAGTACCCCTTTACCGGACATTTTGGTAACACGCATGCGGTCATTCCGACCCCGGAGTGGGGGGGCCGGGACACAATCACGGCAGCTCAATTTCATACCATTCACCGATTAGTAACATACTTACACTGTCGCTCATAAAGGTGGAATATTTTAGTTTTACCCCAATTTATGGAATTATTTTAAAAATTATTTAAAAATAATAGATATAGATAATAGTATACATTCTCAGATTTTATTGAATAATAACTTGCCAATGTGTGACTTGCGGAACTGCTAAAGCATGTGTATGCTACTATGCTTATCAACTAGGGGACCTACGCTCTCAAGTCATAAATGACAGTAATGAGGATTAATGCCCCACAAAAGGGCACTAATATAGCACATCGACACGGTTTTTTATCCTGGGGCCTCACATTTACGAGGCCATTGTTTTGTCACTGAACCATGACTGTACGCAGCGGGGGCTAGGGTAGGGGGCAGTTTCCATAAATAAATAAAACACACAGAAAATGCAATAAATTTTCAATAATTTATTGCATTTTACCCCGGTCCCCAACATAAAAAAAATCCTCTAGACGGCCATGCATTATGGCTCAAGGCATGGGCACACATAATTTTGGTTAATGTTAGGCACCGGTTAAATGCAATAAATTATTGAAAATTTATTGCATTTTCTGTGTTTTTTTTTTAAATTTATGAAACTGCCCCCTACCCTATAGCCCCCGCTGCGTACAGTCATGGTTCAGTGACAAAGCAATGGCCTCGTAACTGTGAGGCCCCATGATCAAAACCGTGTCGATGTGCTATATTAGTGCCCTTTTGTGGGGCATTAATCCTCATTACTGTCATTTATGACTTAAGGGCATAGGTCCCCTAGTTGATAAGCATAGTAGCATACACATGCTTTAGCAGTTCCGCAAAACAAACATTGGCAAGTTATTATTCAATAAAATCTGAGAATGTATACTATTATCTAGATCTATTATTTTTAAATTATTTTAAAAATAATTCCATTAATTGGAATTTAAAAAAAATATTCCACTTTTATGAGCGACAGTGTACTTACTTGGGTGTAGAGACTGGAAGCTTAGCTTATTTGTCCCTCTTTACTGTTGCATCCCGTCTCAAGTATGGTTCAAACTTAATTGGATTGTTTCTCCAATACCTTTCTATAGGGATGGTCTTGAATTGGTTAATGGTAGCAGCATTGACTACTTCCTTAGGCAGTGCATTCCAATAAATATTGTTTACACTCCTTATTGAGAAACTATACTGCCTAAGTCTTGTGTTAAACTGAACGTTGTTTGACAATCTTGAAATCATGTCCTCTTGTTGTTGATCCAGTGGCAAGTTGGAAGAATTTTGAAGGATTCATTCTGTCAAAGCCTCTCAGGATTTTGAATATCTGTATCTGGTCTGCTTTTTGTCTTCTGTAAGCCAAAGTAGGAAGTTGTAGTTCTCTAAGTCTGTCTGGGTATGCTTGTTGTTTCAGTTCAGGAAGAAGTCTGGTGGCCCTCTGCTGGACTTTTTCTAGTATGCCTTCATCTCTCTTGAGTATTGGGCACCATACAGAGTTGCAGTATTCCAATGTTGGTCGAATAATAGTTTTGTAGAGACTAAGGAACCCCTTCTTTTGCAAGGCTGAAAACTGGCTGAATACTGGTATTCGGTATGGCATAGCCCAGGGAGATGGAATCCCCCCCCCCCCCAATACGCGTATGCTCGTTCCCTCTCTTTGAAAGCACCCCCAAAGGACTGCCAAAATTTCTGAACCCCCCTTTCGCGGATTTTTGCCTTGGAGAACCTCCTAAATCAATTTGCTATGATATTCAAGATATTTTATAACCCCCTTTTTTAATTTCTCAGGAGTCTAAAGAGAGCGAGAAAAAAAACACCCCCTTTTCTAAAGAAATCTCGGCTGTGAAATTAAATACAAGCTATTTTATGTTCAACTAAAAGTTGTATTATCTTATGGTACAAATGGATTGCCTGTATGAATTCGATGTCAGTATCCGTAATTATATTTACTTGGGCGCACCACCTACCCTACTACTGTAAACAAATTGTTATGTTGGAGATGATTTGGGACTTTGATCCCCTCTGCCCCTACCCGCGCATATAGGTATAGATGGGTTAGGAGAGGGGGAGATGTATGACATTGAACGGTGTCTGAGAATACAATTCGTAATATTTTTTAACATAATGCAAACAATTTACATAGTGCCTTGTGTTGTTTGAGGCCAAATTTTTGTTTTAGGTGAATGGGGCCCCGTTTCTCCCACAAGACTCAACATTGAAAAGGAAATCGAAATCGAGAGGGAGGTTGACGTGACGCAACTTTCCCTTTTATACAGATATCGCAAATTTTGAGAAATTGTTATGGGATCCCGGCATGGGTACCTGAAATTTCCCTTTATTCTAATATCATAGCTAAAAGAGAGAGGACTGCAGCCCCCACCATCTCCGTCCTCGTTATGTCGAGATGCTCTCAGTCGACTGGTTAAGATGATATATTTTTTTTTTCTTCATATTTTTCCCTCCACAGGGATTTTATTGATTTTCATTTGAAACACATACAAAATATATATATTCAAGGTAATTTACATAATAACATAAATAAAATAAAATTGGCTTTTCAAGATACAAGTATTGATGAACTGTTGAGTTAACACAAAATAACAAATCAATAATTCATTTCTAACACTCATGGAAAGAAAAACAAATACAGAAAAAATATTTTTAAGTAAACAAATTCCTGAATTGAAACCATTTTCTTGTGAATTTATTATTTCTACAATTCGAATTTGCAATATACTTTTCGTTTTTGAAGTAATTTATAATCGAAACTCTAATATTATCAAAGTCGGGCAATTGTTTCTTTATTTTGCAAGTATACACCATCTGTCGCACCACAATCAGTATACAATTCAATGCATAATTATTTGAACCTTTTAAACCAAATAATTTATCTTGTAATGAAAATGTTAATTTATTTCCGGTTCCAGTATTAATCCAGTGTTCTAACCTACCCCAAATATTTTTAACATGCGTACAATCACATAGCAGATGTATAACTGTTTCAGATCTGTTCATTACAAAATGTACATTCTTTTCTTGGGACTAAATTCATTTTAAACAGTAGATCGTTCGTGTATAATATGCGTTGCAAGACTTTAAACTGAAACCATCGTAAGCCCACATCAATAGTACAATTAAATCCAATAGAACAATATGTTTCCCAATTCTTATCATTCAGGTCGAAAATGCATTTCCATTTAAGAAAACTTTTACATTGTCCTTTTCTTCTTTTTAATAAAATTGCATAGATATGTGAACATCCTTTAATACGTTTCATAACAAATGCCATTGTATCTGGGAAAAGAGGTTGTGGCACCTTGTTAAAAATAGTACAATTGTTAAACCCTTGTCTAATTGCATCGCATAATCCACGATAAAAAAGAAAATTTATTTGAATATTATACTTTTCTTGAAAGTGTTCCAGAGAGAAAAAAAATCACCATTTGTGTCTAAAATATCGTTAACAAAACGAACTCCCTTTTGACACAATTTTAAGATGATATGCCTAACATTCTGTAGGCTTTTTTTTCAGGACAAGGAAAGTGTTTACCGTGATAAAACACATACATGCACAGCGACCTCTAGCGTTTAGAGGTAAAGTTCCTACTTTTCACAGCTTTTTTTTAAACTCGTGAAATATAGGCTGTACTACCACAAAATGGTTTTAAAGGTAGGCTTTACTACTTCAGCTAGAAGGGATAAGACCACACAGCGAGCCAGCGAGGTCACTGTGACAGGTGGCTATCTCATTAACTCAGCTCTCATTTAACATAAGAAAAAGAGGATCATGGGGGGGGGGGACCAACAGGCACCAATTGGGGAAGTTGTCTATATAGAGGGAGCAAGTAGCTACAAGTAGGACAGTGTGCCTTTAAAGGAAAATACTGTTGTAATCAAAATCTCACACTGTTTGATGTAAGGGTTAACTTAGTTGTCATTTGCGATGGAAGGATGGTAGGGATAATATATGATGGAGAGAATGAGAATGAGTGAAATTATTTATTAGTTTGACCTAAACAGTGGCTATATAATTATTATAATCTTTGGTCCAGAATAGATATTTTTCGGAGTTGGGGCACTGGATTAAAAAAAAATAATGGATGACATAATCCAGTGATTTTTTTTTCCAGGGGGGGGGGGGGGGGGGTTCAGAGTTTCAATAGGACCCTGAGATATTGAAATCAGAATTTTAACCCAAATTTTCAAGTTGAGGAAAATATACCCATGCTCCACCATGTAGTCCCCTATTTAGAGAAATAGAGATACGGATATAGAAAGAAGATTGAAAATAGACTTGCATGTGCATTTTCAAGTAGACTTGGTAAGCCCCAATAAGGAGTAATAATGGATATGCAGAGTAAAGTATATAATTAGTAGGCCTATATAACTCAACTTCTCACAGTTTGCAGGGGGGAGGGGATACTCAGATTTGGTTTGGACGGGGTGTGCCGCTTGTGCCTAAACCCATTTAGTGCCTTTTTTCTCGTAAAAAGACCCTTTTTTCAAAATTTTCGGGTGTCAGGTGTTTTTCAGAAAATTTTGCAAATTTGGGAAGTTTTGAAAAAACGGACCCATTTTTGTTAAAAGTGGGACCCATGTTTAAGGACTTTTTGTGAAAAAGTTACCCATTAGAGCGTCACACCCCCGTATGTCTTAATATCTGAGTACCCCCAACCCGGTCCCCGCCCTTAATCATGATCAGTTTATTCCAGATAGTCTTAAATCACAGTATGCATCATATAATATGAAATGACTGAATGTTTCAACAGTACAGTCTGCAACACTACAAAGACTAAAGAGGAGGAAAATAATAGGTTTCTTAAAAACATATTGCTGCGGTTTCTCACGGCATACCACTTTTCATGGCATACTGTTTCGTACGCTGCCTTTGTAAACAATCATCTCCTCCAGCTAGCTAGCTTGCATGCTATAGCTACCGAAGCTACATGTACGCACAAACTACACACACATAATATGCACAACAGCTAGCTAGCTGGCAAGTCGCATTGTATTGTCACACATGCCCCACAACCAGCCTACCGATATCATCAAGTTGTGAAAGGCCGACAGAATCTTTCTAATTTCGAGCTGCACAGAACTGGTACTTTCTAAGAGTCAATTTCAACTACTATTTCAGTTGATGATTAATGTTTAGCTTTACGGGATGATAGCTATTTTGGTGTGAGAAAGGGAGAAAACGACAGTTTTAGGACTTGGGAGTTGAATGTTGACTCGCGGATTCCGTAAGGTGAGAAGCGTACCATCGCCTGAGGATCAAGCCGCAACGCAGGGGCCAGGCTGAACGATTTACTGCTCTGTTGAAGAGCACTGCCACTGGCTGTGCACATCGCCTTTGACTGTTTTGTGTGCGAAGCATCTTATATTGTATCATCTTTAATTTGTTCATCTACAGAAACACCTTATGATAGTGGGTTGTTGTTCTAAATCAAATCATCTGCCTGGTCTTCAAAACACGTTTTGAGCTGAAAATGGAGCCAAACTTGATTTCCAGACTGCATGATGACTTGATGTATGGCTTCCAATTACAAGCATTTGTTGGATGTGTGGCATTTTTGTTCTCTGTCTGTGAATAGAACTGGATTGGGGATTGTTCAGAGCGAAAAGTGAATGATTGGGACACAAAACTCAATAACTAGGAAGTAACTTATCACCTTATTTGGAAGAATATAGATGTCATCATGTTATCGAAGAGAGTCTGCAGGTTACTCATCTGTGTTGTTTTACTGGGAACACTGGCAAAGCAAAGCAGGGCATGTCCATCGAACTGCAATTGTGATGTGAGGGAGAAGGGCCGTGGAAAGTGGGGAGGGGAAAAAGGAGGTAGCAAGGCCAGACGTGTGTTGGAGTGTACTGGTCGCAGTCTTACAAGACCTATACCAGTTAATGCAATCCCTGAAGATACAGTGTTACTGTAAGTATAACTTTTATTCATATTTGCGCAGAGAATCAATCATTAAAGGTAATACAAAGTTTTGGGAAATTTTGAAAATTGGGTAGATAGATCTAGTGAATCTTTACAATTGTGATATATTTGGATTCCCCTGTGGATTTATTATAAGCACTAAAAAAGTTAGCTAGTAAAACACTTCTGTTTTTGAGAAAAATTGAATATAAAAATTTAACGGTGCTCCCGGTAAATTTTGATAAATTTCAAATAGCGCCTATGGCCGTACAATAGTAGGTAGGTGCGACCATGAAAATCTCAGAATATTTAGTTGTGATCGGTCGAGTTTAGTCAAGAAACATTTTTTTTTTTTTCAATGATATTTTATTTTCTCCATTGCTTTTCACAAACAATAACAAAAACATTGTTTCATAGCTAAATTTATATCTTGACCTTGAGAGGGAGCTATACAACATACAGAGTTTATTATTTATAATTTCATAACTTTAGACTCGATTTCAACCGCGACAACTATCAATGAATATTGTAGGAACGCATATGCTTCCAATATGTTAATTTGAACCAAATTCATGACCCCATACCAAAACTTTGTAATACCTTTAAACAAGCAGAACAATCTAGAGTTTTAGATGGAGGTTTAGAAGAGAAATGAATTTGATAATTTGAATTTGAGAGAATTCTCCTAATGATAATAATAATAACAATAACATTTGTTTATAGCATTAAATATATAAGAGCTGTACTATTAATTTGTATTACCCCGGCATCAGCTGAGCATCGTACTGATCTACCCTGATAAGGCGTTCAGGCATTTGAGGAATTTATTCCAACCAGGTACCCATTTACATCACCTGGGTGGAGAATGGCAAATGCATCGTGCGAGAGGACATAAGGACCGCAGCAGGACTCAAATCACAAACCATGTACATGTATATGTAACCCACAGGCCAGTGATGTATCCACTACACCTCTACACCTCTACACATTCTTACTACAGTTTGAAAAATATATGCCTCACCCCCACCCCAGCCCTAGGACTTATAATATGCATGCAAAATAATAATTCAATGTATATTCTTCCAGACAGCATCTCCTCAATTAAGCAATATGCTTGAATGTGTCATTCAATTGATGTGGCCTGGTCGAAATAGGGCCTTTAAAAAAAAATTGTCACATTCTCAAGAAACATAAAACGGGAAAAAATAATTTTTAACATATTTTTGTATACACAAAAAATGACAAAACTTGGTAAAGATATGAATAATTCAAATGTTAAGTGTATACCTGTATGTACTAGCCTACACTTTCATTCTTTAAATGGGGTCATCTGTCATCTGATTCTTTGCCATTTGGACCTTTTAGGTTATAGTAATTTGAGTGTAGTTGTAGGTTTCATTAGTGTAACTCAGATATAATAATGATAATTTACTAAAGCTTATATCACAAATAGCTAATGGAGAAGGGAAAGAAATGAGATGGAATTTAGAACAGTGAGATCATTGAGATGGTATGAGAAGGTGACTTAGCCCCCTAGAGCCAGTTTCACGAACTGTTATACAATGTAAGTCTAAGCTCAACAACATCCAATAGAAATGTGTTAATTCTATAACACACATTTCAATGGCATGTCCAAGAAGGCAAAAAGTCGTTCTTATGATGGTTCCGAGAAAATGTACCCTGGCTTTTGAACCTTGTAATACCTAGCCTGACCGCTAGTCTACTGACCGCTCCTATTGTAATCCCTGGTTCGACCCTTCCTTTCTCTCTGATCCTTTAATGGGGTGTCCAGCCCTCCGGCTATTGTCCAGTGGTAAAGTCATCAGGCTGCCTATTGTCTCAATTTGTTATGCAAGACTGGAAGCTTACAATGGCTTTCGACAGTTAGGATGATCTAACACGGAGCGACTTACAAGACAGAGGGAGATATAGTTTTTAAAAGCAACTTTCACTGTTGATATACTCGTGAACATCATGTAGAGCCCTTACACATTGCTACGTCAGGCAAGCCCCGGGCAAGCATTCATGTTGTCAAGAACAACCTTTGTTTAAAAAGCATGGATAAAATTATGTTAGTTATAATATTAGTCTTAATTGTTACTTCATACATGACCATGTACATTTGACAGTTACACATGTACAACTTACAACATTTATGTTTGGAAAATGTTTTTTTTGGGGTCATGTTCAGTAACAACATCATTTTACAAGTTACACCGTTTTTAAAGACCTTGCTATACATACATGTACACTACCATTCTTGTGACCAATGGGTTTACATGGTGTGTAGAATTTCTACTTGAATTCATGGCCAGGAAAGTGTACGGTTATCAAATTTAAAAAAAGCTAACAGATACATGTACAATAGGCCTACATGTATATTACTGTAACTGTAGTATAATATTGACCCCTTGCTCCATGCAAAATACCCAGCACCTATTGTATCCAGCTAATAATGTACGAGAAACGACTGAACATAACGTTGAGCTTACATTTTGTAGGATAGAGCACCAATATGACATGTACATGTATACCCCTGCCCCGATACAGTGATCTATTGTAGTGTTAGGGATGCATGCATGTTGAAGGAGGGGAGTGTATGGTAGCTGCATGATGCATATCATGTAGACATGGGAAGGCAAACGTGTAATATTGCTCTGCCATTCCGCATCCGCCGCACTGTACTGCAATGTTGTGTACTCTAGAGGGAAAGCAAATGGCTGGCTGCCTTATGGCTTGCTTGCTTGCAGTCTGAGGAAAGTTGGCTGGATGAGATGAAATCTGGGATGAAGTCAAGGAGATGATAGATGGATGTGGCTTGTGACTGTGAGCGACATAACTCTGATGTGCTAAGGATTGTTTCTACATGTACATGTACCAATGTTTGTAGTAGTATTGTAAAGGAAAATACAGAATTAGTCAGACTGTAGAATAGAGTGTTGTTTATTCATACATACAGATCTGTACAAAGTTACTTGGTAAGATTCAGGACTCAACTTCACTATTAGAATGGGAAAATATAATATCATCAATATATACATGTACCCCGCAAAAAAGGTTAACGGTTAAAGTATACATGTAGGCCTACACCCAACGTTCATCTGGCTCCCAACAGATGATTTGTACTGAACCACAAAGTCTCTACAAAGAGAATAAAATCAGAGATTTGAATACAGTATCCAATTATCCATGTTGGTAAACCTCAAGTTTTATAATGATAATCTGATGGCATGTTCAGTCACTTTGGCGCAGATGTCGTAAGATGTGTGCATTCAAGCAGAGCTCTATCATTAAAATGTTTGGTTGCCAATTTAGCACTTTTGTCGCCTGAAGTTACATTTGAAGTTATTAAATCTGCCTTATACTTCGTAGTTTTAGAATGAAGGATATTTCCTTTCGCTGCTCTTCAGATTAAGTATAAAGAAGACAATGAGTCATTCTCCTCCCTCTTCCCCTGATGAGCCTTACATCACCCTCTTTTCATCTTGAATCTTCATCACATCTTGACCTCGACCTCACACCCCTTTCATCCAGTGCCGAAATTTACCAAGAGGGTTGGATGTGCATAAACAGTTAAAAGATAAAGACCAGTTATGGTCATGCGATTGCATTGTGAAAGAAACGTTGTGGAATCGTTCAGAAAAGGTTGATCATCTACATGTACATGTAGCATATAAGTATTGGTGTGTACTGCAAGGTTCTGGAATCATCAAAATGATAAGAAATTTGGCCCAGTCTTCGTAAAGTTACAAGCACTGTACACAGAAAGATGTATATGGGACTACGCACATGTAAAACTAATTTACCAAATATATCAATTAGTAGGTGGTTTCCCTGCAAAATTGTTATTATCATGTTTTAGTCAAAACATATTCTTTCACATGATTGGTTGAAAGAGCTTCCATTTCATTTTTTGAGAGGGGGCGTTTCCAAAACTGGTCTTTACCTTTAAAGTTAAACCATTTTGTATCTTTGAACATCAATGCCATCATCATCATTCAGAAGTTTTTAACAGTTACTGTAGTCTTGCAATTGAATTCACACCCTGTTGCCTTTGATCCAATCATTCTAGCAGCATTCAACCAGGGCCCATGCAAGGCCTTTGATGTCGGTGGTCGTCAATGGATGAATTATGAATTCAAAATCATTATTCTTTCTGTGATGATGTGCCCAAACTCTAATAAAGCATCAAGCATGTGGAGGATAATGTGTACAATGTGTATCTGAGGGATGTTGAGAGAGGAGATACGTGTAGGCCTACATGTTAATAGTTATTTGTAGGTCTTAAAGGTATAGACCAGTTTTGGAAACGCCCCTCCCCCCCCCTCAAAAAATGAAATAGAAGCTCTTATTACCAATCATGTAAAAGAATATGTTTTGACTAATACGTGATGATACAAATTTTGCCGGGAAACTGCCAACTAATTGATATATTTGGTAAATTATTATATCTATCCAGACTAGATAGATATCGCGCACGTGTCGCATAGTCCCATATACATGTACATCATTCTGTGTACAGTGCTTGTAACTTTACCAAGACTGGGCCAAATTTCTTATCATTTTGATGATTCCAGAACCTTTCAGTACACACCAATACTTAAATGCTAGATGATCAACCTTTTCTGATCGATTCCACAACATTTCTTATACAATGCAATCGCATGACCAGAACTGGTCTTTACCTTTAATGCCATACACGTACATGAAGGTTCAATATTTCATTAAAATATTAATTTTCTCATGACCAAATAAAATTCATATAGAGTTTGAAAGATTGATTTGCCTATGTTTTACATAAATTTGGTCATGATAAATCATCCTAGGAATGATTTCCTCATAATCAACACCATCATAATCTTCATATTCATTAGCATTTCAGAGATATGTTCAACTGGCTTTGTTTCGTTCTATAGTACCGGTAGCTGAAACCATTTAATCATATTTTGTAATTTAATTTGATAGATGTAGTAGAACCATCGTCAAGTTTACCATTCTAAATGTTAAAGAAACATACACAAACTTTGTGAAATACAGATTACCAAGATGGGTAAGAAAGATTACAAATGATAGATGGATAGCATTTAAAGACAAATCTATATCTTTAAGGCCAAATAAAAAATAAAAAAATGTTTAGCGTCCTGTTTTTTTGAAAAATAGGAAGGAGGAGGCCCTTTTTTTTTTTTTTTCTTTCAAAGAGGCCGCTAAAAATGGCCGCTCGGTACATTTCCCTGCCATTCGGGCTATTTTTCAAGATGGCCGCCGCCGTTTTTTTAAAATCAGAAATAGAACCATTTTAGCAGTGTTTTTCATGTTTTTTTTCTTTAAAATTAAAAAAAAAAAAAAAAAAATCAAAAAAAAAAAAATAGGAGGCGGCCCCCCAAAAAGAAGCGGGCGGGGACGCTAAACATGTATATTTTTTTACATGGCCTAACCACATCCATGTTTTACAGGGAAAAGATAAACTTCCTACATTGTATAGCACATTAAAAGTTCTTAAAAAAGAAAGAAAAAGAAAGATCCATATTTTAAATTGTACACATAACAAAAAAGAGATATTAGTTTAGCTTGGTCATTGTCTCTCAAATAATATAGCCTACACAAAGGTTAGTCAGTTAAAAACTTTTGTTTTGACTCATGGCAGAAGACTTTATAAGAATAAGGTTTATTTGTAAACTTATTTTTATTACGACATTACAACAAAACAACAACAAAATATTGACCACTGAGGAATATACAACCTTGCTAGCGTTGCTCAACTGGAAAAAGTCAAAACTAATTCACATCATTCCAGGTCAATAGTCTCTTCCTAGCCAGCAAGCACAGTCTCTTATTTGACACGCAACCAGAATTTCTAAAGCCTTGAGCGGAGCCCAGACATGTCAGTTTCTGGCTGTGTCAGGAATAGGTAAAGTACAGAGCCTATTGTAGTCTCATGATGCAGACACTGTTATGCACAATGACTGACAAAGATTTGTGCCTGTAAACTACCGGTAGTCTCTCTCTGCACACAAACACACATTGTTCTGTTTATATACCAAGGAGTTATATTTAGGAAACTCCTACTTCCTAGGATAATATAGCAGTGAGCAGGATCAGGTTTTTATCTCTATACTATCCTTCACTGGAATGTGAGAGAGAGCTCATAAAACTGTCACATTAGGTGTCTTTAACAACTGAAAATTGATTTAGTGCTCGAGGAGTGCACCTGCACTACGTGTTTACATGGATACATGCACCATAGGCCTGTCCTTATCAGCTCGAGCTTGCTCCATCTGATTTAGGAAATAATCCTGATGTTACAAATCGCACCTTCATCAGCTCGAGACTTCAGGCAAAAAATTAAGTTTTTCATTTCGGGGGCTCCATTTCAAATTTTTGGGAAATTTTCGGGGGCTACTTTTTCAACTTTCGGGGGCTCTTTTTTCCATTTCGGGGGCTACTTTTTCATTAATTCATAAAAGGATAGGCCTACAGTTTGTTGAGATTTGTTTAGTAGGCTAAGGTTTCAGGCTCTGTGCTTCATAATTGCCTATTAAAAAAGAAACCCCTTTTTCTAGTTCAATAACTATTAAGTTTTCATGCATTGATTTGATGCAAGAACCGTAACATAATAGACCCTAGTCCTAGATTGTGATTATTTCTGGCCATGAATTTCGATAATCATTTTTCAAAGTAAAATTTTCACGAGAAAATCAGACAGTTGTTTAAAACGTAGACTTTAGTAATACTCTTACTAATTCTAAGCTCAGGTTTCGTACATCTATTCACGAAACAATATTGAAATCGCGGCAATAATGATGCAAACCAACAGATAACAATTTCAAAGTGTCAAATCTCTTCGACTCGAGCTCAGCTAGCTCAGCTCTCACACACACAGCGTAACTGCAGCGTAACTCCAGGATCTCCAAACACCCGCACCGCAGGCGTAAGACACGCCTGCGGTGCCGATGTCGGAGCTTCCTGGAGTTAACTGCAGCGCAGCGTATGCGTGTCAGTCACGGTGATTTTGTCTGATTTTCTTTACTTTGAAGAAATGATTATCAAAATTACGTTGACATGGCGAGATTAATCACAAAAAAGGTTTTAATTTCATACCTCTATTTATGGAAACTTTATAAAATTGCGGCAATCGTGAATTCGTGAGGGAAATTGATTGCAGATTGCAGCGATGTTTGGGTCTAGGTTCAGCTAATATGATCTACCAAAACAAAATCGACCGCCAAAAACTCGACCCCTACGCTCCGTCTCTATCTCGCAACTGCGAAAATGTACGTGTTTTGGCGTACTTGCGTGCGACATGGTAAGCCAGGTAAGGTATGGAATATGGTTCGAGTTTTTTTACGACCGATTTTTGTGTCTACAATTTTAAACGGAGATTCAGCGCGCGGACCAAGAAATGCACGCAATGAATACGAAGCTAGAAGAGAGCGCGCGGCCGCTCGTAATCGTTAAGGGGGCGATTTGAGATCATTTCACTTTTTGATGTCGCCCCCGAAATCGGATTTTGAGCCTATTTCGGGGGCTGTTTATGGTGTTTCCGGGCGAATCCGCCCTCCGCCCCCGTGTATTTTTTGGGCTGCGAGACTTGAAACTCGAGCTTGAGATATTTTGCTCAGTGTTCGCGCATAGTGTGAGTCTTTGGGCTGGTGAAGTCGCACTGGACAAATAGCGGGATATTTTGCAAACTAGTCTTGGGATGATTATCTCGAACAAATATCCAGCTAATTGCAACTTCGGGCTGATGAGGACGCAAATTAACTGGATAATTTGCGATTGGAATAGTTCATATAGCGGGATATTTTGCAATCTCAAGCTGATGAGAACAGGCCTTATGTAAGGAAGAATTCTGTTTGATTTGTGATCTAGATCTAGATTTAAAATTGTGGTAGGGAGAATAGCTGTAGCTCTATATTGTGTATTGGTACTGGTAGCCTCATTCTGGTATTTTCATGATTTTTGTTTTCTAGTGAGTCCCCTAAATATTGTGAGTTTTTTGTTTTTGTATGAATTTAATTCTTCCCTTTGCATGTTGCTGTGGGAAGGGTTAAAATGAAAGCAAGAATACGCTATACAGGGTACATGTACTTAAAGGTAAAGACCAGTATTGGCAACGCCCCAATTTCAAAAAATGAAATGGAAGCTCTCATTACCAATCATGTGAAAGAATATGTTTTGACTAATACATGATGATAAAAAATTTGCCGGGAAACCGCCTACTAATTCATATATTTGGTAAATTTATTTCTCTCGTGGTCTGGTGAGAGAGATAGGGTAGTCCCATATACATCTTTCTGTGTATAGTGCTTGTAACTTTACGAAGAATGGGCCAAATTTCTTATCATTTTGATGATTCCAGAACCTTGCAGATGCTAGATGCTAGATGATCAACCTTTTCTGATCGATTCCACAACGTTTCTTTCACAATGCAATCGCATGACCATTACTGGTCTTTACCTTTAAACAAATAAAAATCATTACCCTTTGAACAATTGCATTGTATTTCTACTTGCTGTATTTAAAATTGGACCATACAATGTTGGCCTATATGTGTAGGCCTACATGCACAGTATATACTTCACACGTACAGTAGTATAGTCTGAAATATGTGGTCAGATCTCATTCTTTGCTGGAAGCTTTGGGACCGGATCCCAGTGTGAGATCTTTCCCTCAAGTTCAAGCCACAGCCAACCAACCATGCCATTCCTTTGAGCTGCAGGGGTGGGAGGGGTCTGTGTTTCCAGGCTGATTGACAGCTACATGTACATGTACCATCTATCCATGTACACGTACTGGTACATGCATGTACATGTACACCTGTAGGCCTGTAAATGGGAATGGTCGTCAGGTATCACTTACATTATTGTAGGGCCTCCACCCCCACCCCTTGTTTGCTGGCACAAACCCTTATCAGCCACGCGTAAGGCCATTTAAAAAAAAAAAAAAAAATCATGTTTAGGCCTTTAAAAAAAATATACATGTTTAGCGTCCCCGCCCGCTTCCTTTTTGGGGGCCGCCTCCTATTTTTTTTGTTGATTTAAAAAAAAAAAAAATGTCGGCGGCCATCATGAAAAATAGCCTGACTGTCAGGGAAAATGTATCGAGCAGCCATTTTGAAGGAAAAAAAAAAAAAAAAAAGAGCCTCCTCCTTCCTATTTTTCAAAAAGGCAGGACGCTAAACATGTTTTTTCTTTTATTTGGCCTTAGTGTCCCCGTCCGCTTCCTTTTTTGACGCCGTCTGCTTTTTTGTTTTCTCCATATTTTTTCCATTTTTTTTTTTAATGAAAAAACATAAAATATATACTGCTCGGGAAAATTTACCAAGCAGCCATGTTAACAAAAAAAAGGGCCTCCTTCCTATTTTTTTATTTTTTCAAAAAGGCAGGACGCTAAACATGTTTTTTTAAATGGCCTTACAGCACCGTGTCTGATAGTCAGAAACATGTATTTTTGGGGGTCTGTAATGCATTGATGATGTCATCCTGCTATTCCTTTGTTGTTTTCTCTTGATCACAATAAGATAGATCATTCACTTACATAAATAATGCATGTAGGTACATGTAGTACTAGTAGGAACTAGGAAGTTTGTTGCTCTTCACAGTGCATTTTGAGATTTGTTTTGCACACTCATGTAAATAATTTCAGAAACTGCAATGTTTTATTACCGGGCACATGAAAATGTTCCTGGTTTTACAGACATTTTTGTATGTCCTGGAACTCCTTACTGCCATACTCGTACAATGCAAGAAGTGTCTGAAAACACATCTTTTCTAATTTGTTGTAATATTCCTCTCTGTTTTTATTTAAAGAATTGTATGATAATGTTCTCTCTTTTTGTTTGTTTAAATTTTTCTTGTTTATATGTTTTGTATGTTTTGTATCTAATCAAAAGGCGCTTTATAAATATAATATTATTATTATTACTAGCTGGACCCGCGGAAATCCGCGGGATTCTAGAGGGGGGCGGGGGGTGTAAATAGATATATAGAGACTGTCTAAATTAAAACCACCAAGAACTTTATTTGCCATTCAGGCCATTAAAAAAATGTTTTGCGTCCCCGCCCGCTTACTTTTTGGGGGCCGCCTCCTATTTTTTTTTTTTTGAATTTTTTTTGATTTTTTTTTTTGAAAGAAAAAAAAAACAGCGTCCCCCCCTGCTTCCTATTTGGGGGCCGCCTCCTTTTTTTTTTTTTTTTTTTTTTTTTTTGAAGAAAAAAAACATGAAAAGCACTGCTAAAATGTATTTCTGATTTTAAAAAAAAAAATAAAAAAATTGTCGGCCGCCATCTTGAAAGATAGCCCGAATGTCAGGGAAAATGTACCGAGCGGCCATTTTGAAAGAAAAAAAAAGGGCCTCCTCCTTCCCATTTTTCGAAAAAACAGGACACCAAACATGTTTTTTTTTTAATTTGGCCTTATATAAAAAAAATTAAAAAAACGATCCAACTGTACCGGTAGTTATTCTTTAAGCCACTGGAACTGCGTAGAGTTCCGTAGTGTGGAAAGCTTTTACTGCTTTGTCGATCTGGCGTAGGGTAGCGTACTGTTGCGTAGGCATGTAGCGTAGTGTTGCATAAAAAGGCGTACTTTCTGCGTCAAATTTCTACGCCGAAAGTACGCGAAAAAAATTAAACATGTTGAATTGTTTTCGTTCATCTTGCGTACCCCTTTCCGTCCCTCAGCATATAGTAACGTAGGCCAGCGTAGTTGGTACGCAACACTACGCAACTCTACGTATTGACCCCACGCCAATTAGTGACTCGCAAGTGTCACAAATAAAGTATTAAAAATATGCTCATCTGACCCTAATTAAACGCCTAAACCCCCCAAGCTTTCGGGGGTTTATGGCCCCTTGAAACCCGTGGACCCCACCCCTATATTATATAGGACCGCCGATTACATCGCTAAAATGTGATATTTTAGGATATATTTTCCATTGCAAATGTGGTTCTTCAGTGACTCTGGCATGGTATGGTATGTGTGGGATATGTGACATGGTTTGCATCATTATTGCCGCGATTTCAATATAGTTTCGTGAATAGATTTACGAAACCTGAGCTTAGAATTAGTAAAAATATTACTAATGTCTACGTTTTTAAACGACTGTCTGATTTTCTTGTGAAAATTTTACTTTGAAAAATGATTATCGAAATTCATGGTCAGAAATAATCACAATCTAGGTTCATTATGTTACAGTTCTTGCATCAAATCAATGCATGAAAACTTAGTTATTGAACTAGAAAAATGTTTTTTTTTTTTAAATAGGCAATTATGAAGTAGGAAGCCTGAAACCTTAGCCTACTAAACAAATCTCAACAAAGTGTAGGCCTATCCTTTTATGAATTAATGAAAAAGTAGCCCCAGAAAAAAGAGCCCCCGAAAGTTGAAAAAGTAGCCCCCGAAAATTTCCCAAAAATTTGAAATGGAGCCTCCGAAATGAAAAACTTAATTTTTTGCCTGCGCCCCCCTCTAGAATCCCTCGGATTTCCGCGGGTCCTGAGTTGAGTGTATATATAATATAGGGGTGGGGTCCACGGGTTTCAAGGGGCCATAAACCCCCAAGAGCTCGGGGGTTACATTCTTCAAAGTTGTAGGGGGGGGGGGAGATCAGATCGCAGCGGGTTGAGTGTATATATAATATAGGCGTGGGGTCCACGGGTTTCAAGGGGCCATAAACCCCCGAAAGCTCGGGGGGTTTAGGCGTTTAATTAGGGTCAGATGCGCATATTTTTAATACTTTATTTGTGACACTTGCGAGTCACTAATTGGCGTGGGGTCAATACGTAGAGTTGCGTAGTGTTGCGTACCAACTACGCTGGCCTATGTTACTATATGCTGAGGGACGGAAAGGGGTACGCAAGATGAACGAAAACAATTCAACATGTTTAATTTTTTTCGCGTACTTTCGGCGTAGAAATTTGACGCAGAAAGTATGCCTTTTTACGCAACACTACGCTACATGCCTACGCAACAGTACGCTACCCTACGCCAGATCGACAAAGCAGTAAAAGCTTTCCACACTACGGAACTCTACGCAGTTCCAGTGGCTTAAAGAATAACTACCGGTACAGTTGGATCGTTTTTTTTTTTTTTTTTATATAAGGCCAAATTAAAAAAAAAACATGTTTGGCGTCCTGTTTTTTTGAAAAATGGGAAGGAGGAGGCCCTTTTTTTTTCTTTCAAAATGGCCGCTCGGTACATTTTCCCTGACATTCGGGCTATTTTTCAAAATTGCGGCCGACAATTTTTTTTTTTTTTTTTTTTTAAATCAGAAATACATTTTAGCAGTGCTTTTCATGTTTTTTTTCTTCAAAAAAAAAAAAAAAAAAAAAAAAAAATAGGAGGCGGCCCCCAAAAAGTAAGCGGGCGGGGACGCAAAACATTTTTTTAATGGCCTGAATGGCAAATAAAGTTCTTGGTGGTTTTAATTTAGACAGTCTCTATATATCTATTTACACCCCCCGCCCCCCTCTAGAATCCCGCGGATTTCCGCGGGTCCAGCTAGTGATTATTATATTGTCATATAATGCAACAGAGGTACACATGTACAGGTACACATGTACATGTACATGTAGAATATGGTCAGATTCAGCATTGTCTTTCATTAAAACTCTATAATGGATACATACATGTACATGTACAGGGGGAGCTTTTGCTTGATTGTGATACAATGTTGACACACTAGCAAGCTTAATGTGGAATTGATTGCACAGAAGATTAGGGGCTCATTTTGGTGCGTTTGTTTGGGCTACAAATGCAAATATACTTGTCATCTCCCAGTAATGCATCCTCTGTACACTAACACCTCAAACTGATTGGAACAATAAATCTGTAGTGTTTATCACTGATAGTGCCCCTATTTTGTTGATGTACATACAATGGACATTTACAGAGGTGTACATGTACATTGTACATGCAGCCTATATTTCTTTGAGTCACATTCACTGGCAAAATCACTGTACAATGCAATAAACATCTCTTGAGTTCATATACATGTAGCGCATGATAATGCTGTGAATCATCATCATTATTGTCAACATCATCATCATTTTCATTATTATCATCATTGTCATCATCATCGACATCATCATCATCATCGTCATCATTGTCATCATCATCATCATCATCATCATCATCATCATAATCATCATAATCATCAACAATATTTTACCCCACATTTACCTCAAAATTCAATGAAGAATACACTAGGGGCAGGCATTTATCTTGAACGTCTATTTATGTGTTTGGGAAATTTGTTTTTAGGAGCTTTTTGCACAATATGTTTTTGATTACAGTAATTCATTTTTTTACTTTAAAAAAGCATTCTATTGCAATCATGAATTGTGTTTTGGAAATACTGTTGAGATCTTTCTGAATCTGTTCCCATTTAGTTGTAGTAGTATGAGGTATTATCAAAAATATTAAAGATTTTAAAATATGTATGTCTTTGAAAATGGAGAATAAAGAATCAATATACAACTACATTCCTCAATCATTTTCTTCATTTTGTCTTCATTAAAAAAAAAACTATACAAACTAATATTATTCCATGACAGTCATGTTTATTTTCTTACTTTACTCTTTGTTTTGCAGGGATTTGAGCAACAACAACATGAAGACTATTCGGGGAGGTGCTTTTACTGGACTGAGTTCTGTTCAAATACTGTAAGTTAAAACAACATCATAAAGGCTTGTTCAGATATGTTGTGATGAGGGTGAAGTGTAATACGTTCACATTCTATAAAGCGATTATGCACAGGACCTTTGTTGGGTGCAGTTGCCATTAGTTTACATTAAAAATAACATGACAGCTTTTTTTGCAGCAGTTACCTCGCCATTTCTGAACGAACTTTTATTCTGTAGAGAGCAAAACATTGATTTGAACTCAATGTTCTTGATAGTGTGCAGAATATATACATGTATACATGTACATGTATGAGGTTTAAAAGGTGTGTTTTTTGAAAAACAAACTTCAATCTTAGTTTTGCTTTGGAAGACCCCTTTTTATGGTATAGATCTTTTTGCAAATTTCTTTTCATGTACATGTAGTTCTACGAAATGAGATAATCATCATGTCTATTCTGTTACCTTGAAATTGCATAGGGCCTCGTTGTGGTTTTTGATCATCTGCGTTCTATAGTAGAAATACACATGCAGTTTCTAATTGGCTTATAATTCACTACCTGACCAGCATTTCACGAAGTCGCCATAAATGTTCAAGCTTGCCTACAATCCATTGATTGAAAGAAACATGTTTATTAAATTTAGCACACGTTTCAATGGGATGTCTGTGAACTTGTACACTGTTCTAATGTCAGATGTGCATGACGGTTTCGTGAAACAATGCCCTGAGCTCTATCATTAAATTTTTGTTGTTGTTGACATGTCCTGTATGTTTGTACAGTGTACAATACATGTACATGTAGGTTACATTTGTATTGAAAGCATTGACCACATGATGACCACATAATGACCACCCCTAGTCTACATGTATATCTATTGATTCACTGGTGTAGTGTGAATGTTGAATTAATGATAGCTTGTTCGCACCTGCATTTTTGTAGTTTCCTTTTTACAAAAATCTGCTTTTTTGATTGGCTGTGAACTATAGATGAGCTCTATATCACTATAGGCGGTGTCACACAGAGGCCAAAAATTCTGATTTTAGTTATCCTGATTTTAGTTATCAAGGGAGAATTTTCTTGATTCGTTACAGGATTTGTAATGGGATAAGTGATGACAGACAGCAATTAAGAGGATAACTAAAATCCGGATTTTTGGCCTCTGTGTGACACCGCCTAATCAGTCATATTCAAGAATGCTTGTGTATATGTCCATGTACATTACATGTATATGTCCTTGTATAAGTCCTTGTATAAGTCCTGTCCTGTGTACATTTTGTTGGTTCTACATGTACATGTAGGTGTACAATGTATGTCTTCGAATCATTGACCACACGGTGTCCTTCTCCAGTATCTATGAATTCATCGGTGTGGTGTGAAAGTTGAAATAATGATCTCTCGTCGTCCGCACATGGGGTCCTGCCAACTCTTTACAAACCTGCGAAAGCCCCGAGTTGTGGGAAAGAGGTCTCCCACAATGGGTTATTCACAAGTTGCTCCGAAAGCTTTTGTGTGTGGAAGGAGCCATTTGAGATTGAACGAAAAGGACCGAGTTTCACCCAAGCTTGCTTGTTAGGATCCCGATTCATTAGCATCCCACTGGAATGTCCCTGCTAGATGTGATTTCTTTTTAAAGGCACACTGTCCTACTTGTAGCTACTTGCTCCCTCTATATAGAAAACTTCCCAAATCGGTGCCTGTTGGTCCCCCATGATCCTCTTTTTCTTATGTTAAATGAGAGCTGAGTTAATGAGATAGCCACCTGTCACAGTGACCTCGATGGCTCGCTGTGTGGTCTAATCCCTTCTAGCTGCAGTAGTAACGCCTACCTTTAAAGGGATGGCTTTGTTCTAGAAAAATAAAATTTCAAAATAGTCGAAATTGTAACGTGAGTGGCTCGGCTGTATTCCATGGTAAGATTGATCTGGAAACATTGCAAAGAATGCCTTTATAGATTGAGGAGGAACAAACTATGCAGCGAGATGCATTTTTATTTTTGAGCTTTATCAAGTACACCAATGTACATGTAGGCTCTAAAACTGCACTGCCCCTCCCCCTCAAAAGCATTGTGTTGAGGCAGTTTTATGGAAATAAAGATGATTGATTGTAGGGCATCATTAGAATTATACATACAGAGTCATTATGAGATATTCAATTAATTTGCATTCATTGTTAGATAAAGTAGAATAAGAATGTTACTCAATACAGAATTGTTCCTGCTTTTGTTGTTGTTGTTGTTATTATTAATATCATTACTAAAAATTTGGCGTCATTTTCACCTGGAACTTGGAAGGCAAAAAGAGAACTGAATCACTGTAACCCTCGGTCTCTCCTCCAGATTGAGGGTGTGCAGATATAGATCATTAAAAGAAGGTTTTTGTGATAACTACAGTATAATTATGTTCATTCATTGATTTGCTATATATGGCCTAGAGTGCTGGATCGCCCTTGCTGTGTCCAGGCAGAGTTCGCTGCAAGGATACCTAAATTGAGTTTTCATAGTACACAACGGAAGACAGGGCCGATGTGGTGCCTTTAAAAAGGAGAACCCATTGACTATTGTGTTCCGAACAATGGGGTCAATTTGCCATGGAACCTCAAAGTGAGTGAGGCAGGCAGGCATTCCCCTCCCTAGCCAGTCCATTGAAAGGACATCGGATTCTATGGGGAAAGAAACACTCGATGGATTAGTCAATACAGGCATAGACAGGTGAGCGGAATAGAGAGTCTGAGAGAAAGAGAGAGGGAGTGGGAGAGAGAGAGAGAGAGGGAGAGGGCACCGGAAAGCAAGAAAGTCCCCCCCAAAAAAAGTAAATACTATTGTTATTTACACTAGTATGGTTCAAACGATGGTGCAATAACTTTAAATTTAGGTCGTCATTTTAATCAAGTTATCTTGTATTTGAGGTACAATGCGGACATAGAAATTGACAGAACTGAAAAAATGAAAATGGCTCAGATTTTGTAGTTAGTTGGGCAGTGTGACAGGGTTATTTTGTGGCATTCGTCCATACCAAATTGCTTCAAGTTTCATAGCAACTGTATTGCACTGTATTGGACAAGTCTGCATAGTCTCAAATTTGACATGCTACCACAATTCCTGAAGCCTTGAGAAGAGCCTAGAAACTGTCTGTTTCTGGCTCAGGAGCGGCTGAAGTACAGAGTTTTTTAACTGAAGACGATGGGTACGACCCATCGAAACGTCGAGATAGAGCACGAGTGGGTCCTTTTCAGGGGCCAACTAACCCTGTCTAAAGAATACATGTGTGTAAGTGTAACCGCAAACCTCTCTCAAAAAAGCCTATTGTAGTCTCATAGTGCAGACACTGTTCTGCGCAAAGACTGCAAAGGGTTTGTGCCTGCAAAATTGTATCGGACGTACTGGTATATGTACCTTCAGGGGAGTGTTTCACAAAGACTAAGATTGAATTTAAGTTGAACTTCACTATGGCAGGCCTTTCATGCCATTACATTAGTTCATCTAACCATTACTGGCATTACATGTAGTTTCTCAAAGGACTTACCGTAAATCTCCGTGTATAAGGCGCACCTGTGTATAAGGCGCACCCCTATTTTGGGGAGGAAAACAAAACAAAAAATAAAAAAAATTGATAGTTCATTATTGAAGGAAAAAGTATTATCTAAAGATCGTAATTAAGAGATCATTGGTGAGAGCAACCAGTGGCATGAATGGCCTGCCATATTTAACTTTAAGTCCAATTTAAAGTCAATCTAAGTCTTTGTGAAACATTCCCCAGGTCCAGTGGGTTTTAGAATGACCCCTTTTAACCTCTTTCATTTCTGGTTAACCAAATGCAGAGCTCTACATACAGTATGTACTGCTTATGAATAATATCCTGTTACATACACTGTATGTACTGTATATGTATGGCTGTACAAGCATCTACTGTAGTTCTACAACAAATGGACTATGAATAATTGACTGAGGTCATTGGCATTTTCTTACAGTTGAATTGTAAAGTCTGCAGAGTGCAAAGTAAATGCTAATCTGAAGTGCCCGTCCTAGTAAGAACTTGTTGAACCGAACTCTTTTGCAAATCTGTCAAAGGGGGTTATGTTTCCTTTAAACTGAGAATAAACATAGAGGAGTGAATTCAATTGAAATTTGAATTAGATTGATTTTTGTCTCGCCTGCGTAGCAAAAAGCGAGACATAGGCGCCGCTTTTCCGGTGACGGCGGCGGCGACGGCGGCGGCGACGGCGGCGGCGGCGACGGCGTCAACATCAAAAACTTAACCTAAGGTTAAGTTTTTGAATTTTTGATATAATTTTTAAAGTATAAGTTCTTAGTCAATGAAACTTGGACTATAGGGTAATCAAGTATCCCCAATCATGTGAGTAGAATTTCAGATCACAAAGTCAAGGTCAAAGGTCATTTCAGGTCAACAGACTTGGACTATGTTGTAGCATCATCATCGAAAACTTAACCTAAGGTTAAGTTTTTGAATTTTTGATATAATTTTGAAAGTATAAGTTCTTAGTCAATGAAACTTGGACTATAGGGTTATCAAGTCTCCCCAATCATGTGAGTAGAATTTCAGGTCACTAAGTTAAGGTCAAAGGTCATTTAAGGTCAACAAACTTAGACTTTGTGGCATCAACATCAAGATTTTCAAAATGCTTCTTCTTCGTTATTTTTCAACCGATTTTGATTCTGATTGTTTCATATGGTAGGGCTAGGAGGGGGATTTAAAATTTCTACACAGAATCGTGAAATTCATTATCTATGCTAATTTATGCAAATTTATTCGAAATCACAAAAAAGGCTTCTTCTCCTTCATTTCTCGACCGATTTTGATTTGGTTTGCTTTATATCGTAGAGCTAAGTTTGGTACACTAAACCTCTACACAGAATTTTGAAATTGTTCTCCATTAATTAATTATGGTAATTTATGCAAATTTATTCCAAAAATAACAAAAATTGCTTCTTTTCCCTCATTTCTTGACCGATTTTGATTTGGTTTGCCTTATCTGGTAGAGCTAAATTTGGAACACTAAACTTCTACACAGAATTGTGAGATTTTGCTCCATGATTATTTATGGTACTTTATGCAAATGAAATGAAATTATGTCCCTTCCAGGGCATCAAATTTTTATTTTTTGACCAGTTCAAAAGTGTACCACATAAAATTTACGATATTTGTTGTTGCGAGATGCGGATGAGAGCTACGTCATTGACGTTCTGGTTTATTGAATTGCGTTATGCAGGCGAGACCGCCGAGAGCGTTTCCCTTGTTAGAGATTGAAGTCAGTGACATCTTGGTTTAGTCTTAACCCATTATTATTCTGCATAGTAATTATTTTGTTCTTGATGTAGGGTCTAACATAACTTTTTTTTGAATGTTTGACAGAAATAATGTTGTAAGAAAGGGAAAAGGGAAAAGAAAATATTGATGATAATAAAATAGGCAAAAATGACAATGACATGATTCCTGCCTTTTGTGACGTTTGTAAAGGGCTGAAGCCAACATAAACATAACTTTTTTTTGAATGTTTGACAGAAATAATGTTGTAAGAAAGGGAAAAGGGAAAAGAAAATATTGATGATAATAAAATAGGCAAAAATGACAATGACATGATTCCTGCCTTTTGTGACGTGAGTAAAGGGCTGAAGCCAACATCCAGGAGAGGGTAAGGGATCTTCAGGATGTACATGTTGTAGCAAACATGAACTGGGGTACATGTACATTGTAGGAAAGCAGCAGTTGCATCATGAGTCTGACGATTCAGTCATTTCAGTGTCTGAAATAGGAATCGATCGGGGCATGGTTTCACGAAAGCTCATTGACATCCAATTGAAATGCCCGTTAAATTTAAAACGCGCGTTTCAATGGGTTGTCTGCGAATTTGTACTTATGGTGGTTTTGTGCAACAATGCCGTGGAATCTGGAAGGTACATAGGTTGAGAGCGATGTACACTGTAGGCCTAAATGATAGGCCTTTTGTATCTAGAGCGAAATTATGATACAGAACTACAAAATCCTTGGTAGCCAGTGAATGTATAGTGGAGAATATATTCCAGTTCTAATCCAAACATGTTTTGTGCAACGGATAGTGAGGCCTTTCATCACTGCTGATATTTGATCTAGAGTTGTTGATGTTTAATGGCCAC
This sequence comes from Strongylocentrotus droebachiensis, assembly GCA_035222895.1. Classification (NCBI taxonomy): domain Eukaryota; kingdom Metazoa; phylum Echinodermata; class Echinoidea; order Camarodonta; family Strongylocentrotidae; genus Strongylocentrotus; species Strongylocentrotus droebachiensis. The sequence continues at coordinate 25,857 of JAVYIG010003307.1, forward strand.
ATGAGACAGGCGCACGACAGATGAGATTTGTTTCAATGTCAATTTCTCTTTAGCCTTGATTTAAGACCAGTGGCATTGGCTATCCTAACTTATAAAGGGGAGAGAGAGAGAGAGAGAGAGAGAGAGAGAGAGAGAAGGAGAGGTGGGGGTGGGGTGGAGAGGGAGAGTGGAGGGAGGGAGGGAAAATAGAGCAAGATTGGGTCATGACAGCGAAAATATAGGCCAAACACTGTACAAGAACATGGACATTTACATGAAAGCTACATGAAATTCATTTTAATTGAGAACAGTATTTTTGTTTATCAGTTTGGGCCAATGTATAATTTCAGTTCCTTTTTCATAGGAAAGTAAGTGGTGATTATTGAGGACAATAACAGTCAGAAAATTCCACCAAATATGTGTACAGGGGCAAATATATACAGTACACTGTTTATTCACATTACTATACACCTCGATATAAAAATGACACCCCTTTCAGAAATATTGGTTACCATACATGTAGCTGAAATCATATTCAAACATAAATTTAGTAAAGAACTTTAACGTTTTTGTACAAGCTCAATTTGAATTATATTTTAGATTAAAAAATATTTTCTTTAACCTTTGTGGTGACTTTCAGCTCACACATTTTTCCCCTGCCATTTTAAAGAATTATGTGAAATAAGCTGCCTCTCAAATGGTTTATTTTCCTAAATTCATTTTAATTTTTCCCAAAATACATTTAATTTGTTATCAATGTTATAAATGTTTAATATCATCTAATAAATTCTGAGTGGTGATCTCATGGAAGGGACATTTCTTACAATGTTTGAAGATTGATCAAAGAAAAAATGTCACGTTCCTGTGTAGGAGTAGAGCTTACCGTGGCTAAACACATAGTGACAGGCATTGTACTCAGGACTGCACTGGGTGAGAAAATCTGCTGCAGGTGTCTCCATCGTTCCTGTAATGTTCTCAAAATCGATTGAAGCCAAGTGCTGGGGTTAATTGAATAATGTTCAAATTGAGGATGTTCTTTTGCGTTTGTGACAGCCACTCGGCTTGGATAGAAACAACGTTTGACAGCGAACTCTTTCGGTGGTCCGTTTGAAACTGTTTCATATTTTCTCCCCGTTCAGAATGTGTCAATTTGACATGCCTATAAATGATGTGAGACGAAGTTCAATGAACAGGCACATTGTGTATGTTGATATATTTTTACCTGGTATGACTTTCATTCTTCTTCATGAGCTGTGCATGTTCTCACTATGCAACTTTATATTTTCAAGACAAACATGAATATGAACACAATGTTTCCACAATCAAATTATAAAATAGACTAATATGATGTACATTTACATCCCTATCAGTTCCACACATTACATCTTCTTTATGCTACTGTATATAGGCCTCCACTCATATTTGAAGGTAACCTAACTAATACAATGCTATTGTCTCAACTTTCACTGGTAATATCTTCTCCAGAAGTGTACCAACAAGTATTACAAAATTGATAGAATATTTCTTTAATTTTTTTTTACTCCTAACCTTTGCCAACTTACACTACCGGTAGTCTATTACCCTTTTATTTGACACAGACATTTTACATCACTACTTTTTCATTCCCAGACACTTATTTCAATTTCAATGTAATAAACCTACATTTGCTTCAATTTCCGATACACACCCCATTTCCCCAGATCCCATAAGCAAGTCAACATATGTTTTTTTGACATCTTCTGCGAGCAAAATGCCTTGAAGAACACGCACATGGTGTAGACTGATATTGGTCAACGACTCGACATCCAAGAGCAATTCTGCCTAGACCAATTCAAGATTGATTTCTCAGGCAGGAGACCTCGATTGGAAATTGAAAGGGAAACTTGGCGAGTGTTTCTCCCCGGCGGATTTCTCCAGATGAGCGTGGAATATGTTCCTTCGACTCGTTTCGAGACCTGTCGCCACGGGAACGGTTTGATCTTGAGGGCGCAAAGCCCAGCTGCAGATGTGATTTGATTCGCAAGGTAAATGTGTTTATAAGCGAGGCAATTATCGCCTTGAAGGGAGCCTGTCACGATCCATGGCTGGTTGATCTTGGCAGGCAGACCAACACACATTCTAATAACGGCTCCTGGGCAGCTTCACAAGCTACTCAGATACATGTATAGATTGACCTTGTCTCGGACTCAGAGATGTACATGTACAGCTACATGTTCAGGGTCACTGATGTAAATGCTTGTGTAATGAATGATGAAACTCTCTCAAAATCTTTGAAATTTACACTGAATATTTTGATGTATAGAAAAAGAATATAATAAATAATATTGGATATTTATATAGCGCACATATCCACCCTGCAAGGTGCTCAAAGCGCTCCATTAATGAAACTGAATGAATGAAACTGAACCGGATATGAATGTGCAGTATGAAAGCTTCAACTAAGCTGTCAGAACTACAAGTACATGTACGTGTACATGTACAAGGATATCTCAATAAATTGAATCACATATATTTTATTTGTTCATCATCACAGGGTCTAGTACATGAACTTGGATTTTTGTTTACAAGACTTCATGAGATTAGTTTTCTCGCTTGTAAACTGAATTCCTCATTTCAATGTTCCGAAATGTTTTGGTTTCTTGGCTATGCACATTGTACTGTTATCCAGTGTGAATATAATGTCTAGTGTTAGAAACATGTCACACACTGATAACTTTCCATTCTACACAAATATATCCTCACTCTATTGTGACACATACAGTACATACATGTACATTGTATTGTATTTACATCTGCACATGTACAAATTCATTCTTCCCGTCCTTGTAAAAACCAGCTAGTGTATCAGTGGCGACCTACATATTACTCGCTTCTTTTTAGTATTAAAGGTAAAGACCAGTATTGGCAACGCCCCAATTTCAAAAAATGAAATGGAAGCTCTCATTACCAATCATGTGAAAGAATATGTTTTGACTAATACATGATGATAAAAAATTTGCCGGGAAACCGCCTACTAATTCATATATTTGGTAAATTTATTTCTCTCATGGTCTGGTGAGAGAGATAGGGTAGTCCCATATACATCTTTCTGTGTATAGTGCTTGTAACTTTACGAAGAATGGGCCAAATTTCTTATCATTTTGATGATTCAAGAACCTTGCAGATGCTAGATGCTAAATGATCAACCTTTTCTGATCGATTCCACAACGTTTCTTTCACAATGCAATCGCATGACCATTACTGGTCTTTACCTTTAAGGGGTCCGCTGTGTTCCACATATCTCTGGCGCCGGAATCTCTGCTTCCTCCATTCTCCCCTGTCAGGTTCCATTTCATCCCTCATCCCAAATGGATTATTTTTGCAGATATCATACACTTCTCTTCTTCATCGCATCAATCATGTATTACATCTACAGTCTCCTCCTTCTCCTACAGAATACAAGGATGCAATGTATTGCTCCCATTTGCTAATGAATGCATTTGAAATTTCTTCAAAAAAAATATTGGAAAGGGATATGAAAAGGGGAGAAGATTTCACAAAGAAAGGATTTTAATTCAAGTAGTATTCTTCAAGAGCAGTTAGTTGCACAAGAAAGTAATAAGATTTGGAAAATTTCTCAAGTTGAAAGAAAATAGATTTTCTTCTTGTTCCTGAGTATACCCATATTGGTCAATTTTTCACTTTTGAAAGCAAACATGATAAATTCTTGGGTCATTCAGGGAAAATGATAAATTTCATGGATATCCTCTTGGAATAAGAAATATTTTCATGATATTTCTAATGATGTTGTACTAAAAGAAGCAAACAAATAAAAAGCATATATACCTGTAAATAAACAAATGAATAAACAAATTGATGACAAAATAAACAAATATAGGAACTGATAAACAAGCAAATACAAAATTTAAAAAACGTATAAACAAACAAATTGACAAACAAACAATAATGTGATAGTCAGCAAAAAAATGAACCTATTTGATTGACAGAGAGAATGAGGTAGTCATTATATTAAATGTTGGTATTCATTGCAAACTTGAAAATATAAATTATTCTTAATAAGCACGAGATTGTATTTTGGTACCACTCTAGCATCCTAACCTGAAAGATTTATATGACTAAAAATGTGTGTCTTTATACATATATGTATTACCACTTCCGTCTCTAATAAAGAAAGAGACTTGGGCATTAGGCCTTATGAACAGTGCTAGTTCATTAGACTCCTGCTGTGTAAATTGATTTCATGCCGTGTTTTGTTTGTTTGGTAGGGCATAGCTGACTGCTTGGACATGTAGTGTAGGCTACAATTGGATTCACGTACTAGAGAATGATCGGGAATGGAATTGAATAGAAATTTGTTGTAAATTGGAAATTTGTGGATGATTACCTGTGCTAATTAAGTGCATTTCGAAGTGTTTTTTGTGATAGTGCCTGTAGAAGTGAAGTGGATGAAGACCACTTTCCTACACCGGGTATTAATACAATGTTTTGATGGTGAAGAGAGAACACGTTATCATAGTTTTTAAAGATCTCTCACAAAAATCATTGTTAGACCAACAATAAAGACATTAGTTTAGGTTGATGTATATAGCCACCCTCTTCCCATTCAAACATTTTAACTGTATTTTAAATGAACTTAAATCTATACTAAATGAAGAGTTGCATTCTTATCTATTAAATACCCTTTCACTGTCACACAATGTTTACATGTATAGTTTGGGGCATTTACACCGCAAGCAAAAAACGTTGCTACTTCAATAGGTATGCTAGAAAACGCAATGGAAAAAACTTATCGTATAACCCACCTCTGGAGTGTGTTCTTTTTTAAACGCTGGCCGATAGTCCACCAATCTTTACAGTGTAAACGCTCACTCTCAAGACAACAGTGAATTATTTTGTTTTTGGTCATGTGACTCTCCTCGCTTCCATGCTAACGCATGTAGAGTAGCGACAAATGGCACGTGCGTACAACTCACCTCAAAATATTAAAAAACAGGCAGGTTTTTTCAAATTGTTTTTTCTGCAATGTAAATGAGCCTACAGTACATGTACATGTATATACATGTATTATGCATGTATATTTACAATATGGAAACAAAAAAAGTATGATTTATTATCTTTTGTGACCGCAGTCTTGCATTGGTTAACATTTCTAAAGCATGTTTCATTCCCTGTATTGAGCAGCCACATCTGTATGTCATTTATTGTGCAGAGGTCAGCCTGTCATAAATTTATTGTCATGCCATAACTTTGGTTAGCAGTCAAGCATTCAATGTGCTCTGGCAGTGCAGCTTAGCCTGAGGAGAAGATACGAAATGGCAACATGACTTTCAGAATGATATTGCTCTCTTTGACTTGTGAATGACGTAGAGTTCATGACAGCATTTTGGAACACATCAATTATTTTCCCCTTCAAAATTCAGATGGTAAAACCACCTAGGGGTCCAGATTTGCAATTTTTACAAGCCACAAAATAATTAATTCTTATATCATTATAACATATGACTTTTGTTATTCACAAAAGTTTACAGTTTTGAAAATGGCTGTCATTATTACTTTGTGAGTGTTTCATGAGTTGTGCTAATGGATATCCAGAGAAATTGGTGGGAAGATTTTTTTTTTTCAAGGGTAAATATTAACAAAAAAATAATAATGAAAAAAACAAACATACTGGAAATCAGATTCCCAGAAAGGCACAACTCAAAATGCAATTACCTGGACATGTACAGTGTTATTTTTTGTTAGGATAATGAGCTTTCTAGCTTATTGCTGAGCTGTAACAGCTGCTATACATTTTGAATCAAAATTATTTGACAAATTTCTTTTATTTGTAGTTCTGCTTTTTCAGAGCAAGTTCTTTTTTATTCTGTAGGATAGGATTTTTGTGATTTGTTATCACCTGAACTCTAAATCACCTTCTCAGCAAGCCAAGTGATCTGATGCCATATGGAAAGATAAATTATTGCAAATCAACTGAAAAAAATAAACCAAAAAACATATGGCCTGCCAACCACTTTGATACATGTATATTACTACTGGTAAGCTTGATTCCTTGTATTTTGAATATTTCATTTGTAGAAAAAAGTATAATTTCCTCTATACAGAATTCATTTTTAACCCACATTTTGGTTGACAATTTAGTTATAAAGGTACATTTATTAATTACTGGACAAAGCATAGTCAGAAAACAAATAACTTGGTATACTGCTTGATTTGTATGTTTTTTTCTTCAAATTCATCATGAGATCATCTCACTAAAGAGACTAAAACAAACATGTACATTATATCGTCGCTGTTTTCACGAAGTGACGGTAGTGAAAAAAAATTGCATTCACTTTGCATTACGATTTTCCTCACTACCGTCACTTCGTGAAAACAAGGAAGATATATCACTACAGTATATGCCAAAAGTATAATGATGAAGACTTGACTTTATTAGATATATGATCCTGTTATCCAGTGAAAAACAGTATTTAATGTGATGTCAATTGCTCTGCTTCTCTTTGCCAACGGATGCAAGAAAAGAAGAGTATCATGAAATACAATACACTTGTTCTACTTCGACATATCACACTCCTTACAAATGTCTTGAGATGTCCCTAAATGACGTTGAGATATCATATCGTCTGTTTGGAGCTATAGAGGGGCATTGAACTCAGAGACTTTAACAGAGACTTAACACCCTTCTGGCTCTCAACAGATGATCAATAAATTCCACAGCTGGGAGTAAAAATTAAAAAGACACTAAACTTTGAGCCTGTCCTCATCAGCTCGAGATTCCAAAATAGTCTGCTATTTCTGATTTGGGAAATAATCCAGAAGTTAAATATCAGCTTGAGACTCGACCTCGAAACTTGAAACTCAAGCTCGAAAAATTAGCTTGAGGTATTTTGCTCAGCGTTCGCGCGTAGTGCGAGTCTTCGGGCTGGTAAGGACGCACCGGGCAAATAGAGGAATATTTTGCAAACTAGCCCGAGATATTTTGGGATAATTATCTCGACCGAATATCCCGTTAATTGCAACTTCGGGCTGGTGAAGACGCAAATTAACTGGATAATTTGCGACCGTGATAGTTCAAATAGCGGGATATTTGACAATGTCGAGCTGATGAGGACATACCTTATGAGTGGGAGCTAGAGCTAACTGGTGGTTGGAGCCTTGGAGGAGACAGCATTCTACAGCCGAGCCATCAGTAGGCTATATGAGGCTTTTATTCCAAATGGGCTTTTCTACTCGACTTTCTCATACTGTGGTCTCAAGGCGCAGTCTGCTTTGGAAAATACCACAGCCGTTTCATCGTTTTGTGATGAAAGATTCTTGTATGAAAAATCACTGTTTATTCTGCGCTAAATTTGTCAACTTTTATTTATCATATGTTTGACTATTGTTATTTCGATCGACAGAATATTCTTTGAATTGGTCACGTTCGTTTCAACGATTGGAAAAGGGTGTGAAAACGCAGACTAGCGTCTCAAAGTCAGGAGCGGGTTCGTGCTTTGATTCGGGCTTAAATGGGCTCACAATGGGAGCTAAGATTACCCTCAATTGGCAATCTATTACATCCTGGAGCCTGGGCTGCTGGAAATATGGTCACCATATCAAATCATATCCCAAACTGTATGAACCCACTAGTTTTCATGCCACAGACCCTCTAGGCTCTAGTCACGTTTGTGATTCAACATCTAAGATTTCAGCGACCTATACCCGACCTTTGGATATATATCTCCGTAGGATATGTCTCCTCTTACATGTACAGACCATTTCTCTATCTATAATGGGAGATAGAAAATATTTCTTGAGCTGCTTCCCATTGCATTTTGCTTTATTAAAATATTTCTGAGATAGACCGCGGATGCCTGCCTTCGCAGATGGGGAAATTCGAAACTCCAAATAAGTTTTCCTGCGCACCACCCATACATATACATGTTCATATACATATTTCCTGGTATCTATTGCTCTGTTCTCCCACCACCACAACCTCAAAAACAACAACAGTAACCAAAAAAACACAACAACTATAATATTAAAAAAAATGCAACAACAACAACACGGATCAACCTTCTATTAAGTAATCATACTATGCTCATGTGGGGTGAAGTTAAGAAATATAAATGAAGAAAAAAAAATTAAAGCTTGCAGGTAAAAAGAAAAGTATCCTCTCATTCTCATCTGAGGTACACCGCTTCCCCTGAAAAGAACCAATGATGCCGTAAAAATGTCATTCTGAATTTGCAGTCTTATCCAAATACTGCTTGTAATTACAAGCTCTTTCCAAAGCCATTAACAATATGATCCATCAACCTGACCCAGATACAGTTAGCTAGAAATAATACATGGAATAGCGTGTTCACACTGCAAGACATTTATACAAAATTCATATAAAAAAAAATGGTGTTATAATGAATCATATTGTGAAAGGAGCATACACACACAACAAAAAGGTATCTTATAATTAAACTTTAAATAAAGAAACTTGTCTTAAAAGATATTAATTTACATAAGTTTAGTTTCAGCTTTGATGACAGCTGGCCAGTCATCGGTGCACACTCTTGATGATCCCACCCCAGTTTTTGTTTGTGTATAAAAGACATTCACATTAGATGTGGATGCTGATTCTTTATATAGTTTTCATTGGAAATGATGCTCAAACATCTGTTTTGCTGTACAATGTTCTGTTGTATTTGGCTTTCCATTATATAGTATATACTATACAATATTCAGACTTGAAAAAGTACTGGAACATGTAATTACTTATCGACTTTCATGTATACGTTTCTTGTATAGCTACACTGTACATGTATACAATGAATTTTGCTTGTCTGAACTGGAGTGGGTGACAGAGAGAACCCCCTGGGGACATCATATTTTTCTTCCTTAAGTCTAATCATTAGAAGTCCAGTTCAATCCCCCTATTCATCATGCATGGTGATGTATTGTCTACCGGTGTTGTGCAGGATACTGTTAAATCATACAGATATGGTCTATACAGGTGCATGTATGATAGATGGCAATCCATCTCCTTGTCCCGATATAGGATGGAAAAGATCAGGTTGCTACAGAAAATACATTTATGCATTTTCGGTTGTGCCACATTGACAACTGACCATGTACAATTCGGCTTTGCCATGGCACAACATTTTAAAATCATATGAATGAAATATTACGATGATTAAAATGTTTAGCCAATGAGGTAACTACAATACTGTGGCTCTTTTTTTTTATTATTCCACCCGAAATTGAAAGATATAAAGTTGTAAAAAATGCAAACCTTTGAATGAGCATAGCTGTTGTGTACCATAGTGCTTGGCTTGAGCTGGCTAAAATGTCCATTTCGAAAATGAAACGATCATTGAAAAGAAGTAATTTTGTGCATATTCTCTATAGGTGTGTCTGCACTATCTCGAGATTGCCAAATATCCAGCTATTTTGAACTATCCCGATCGAAACTATCCAGCTATTTGCGTCTTCATTAGACCGAAGTGGCAAATTAGCTGGATAGTTGGTCGGGATAATATCCCAAGATATCTCGGTCTAGTTTGCAAAATATCCTTCTATTTCCGAACTAGCGGGATAGTTTGCGACCGTCTTCATTAGACCGAAGTACGGAGTCAATTATCCCGATCCCATCATGCACAGCGATTTCCGGTTCGCACATGCGATCTATACCGCTCAGCGCTGACCTCGCAACCACTGACCTCGAGTAAACACGGAAAACCGCAAACTAGACCGAGATATCTTGGGATATTATCCCGACCAACTATCCAGCTAATTTGCTACTTCGGTCTAATGAAGACGCAAATAAGCTGGATAGTTTGCGATCGGGATAATTCAAATAGCTGGATATTTGGCAATCTCGAGATAGTGCAGACACGCCTTATGTGACACTTTGTACAGAAGATATTTGCTTGTTAGTGGTCTTAATTTTCATTCCAGATCCTCCCCACTTAACACCCTGATATTTATGCCATTGAGATCCTTATCCTTCTTCCAGAGTCAGTGAATGTTCTGAAGAGTATGTTGAACCAGAAGTACATCGGGGAAGGTCACAGAAAAAGTCGTAGGGAGAAAAAGCTTTTGCTATTGATTGTGCCATCCAGAAATCTTCCCTGTTTGGACAGCTAAGCTCTAGGCTCATTTACCTGCAGTCCCACTGTATAGCTTTCTGTGTGGGTAATGGCAACCATCGATTGAGACCCGCTCATGCTTCGCCAATCTTGACAGTGACGGTTGTTGACTTTGCAAACAAGTTTCCCACCTTATTATGACAGTGAACAGAGACAATGTCAACAAGCGGAGGAACATTAGAATGTTGATTTGGCCCGATCTGGGGTCCATTCCTTTTATCTCTCACTGTCATTCATTCCCGAATCCAGTGATCCTTTCGGGTAGATGTGGGTTTGAACTTTGATCAAGAAGGAAGAACATTCTAAATGGTAGTCAGCTTTATTTGATTGTATAGCTTGTTAGGCCGATGGCAAATCTTCCACAGTGTCCTCCAATCGATAGGCTAGGTAAGAGGTGGGTGTACCTCAAGGCTCTAGCGCTACACCAGGTTTGAGAAGAAGTGCAGTGGGCTCTCCTGAACTCAGCGTCGCTCTTAACATCCAAATCAGAAGCACAAAATTCTTGTCCACCATTGAAGGGCTGGTCATATATCAACAGTATGGATTATGTCTCCTCTTTATTCAAGCTGGTAGTCATAACAACATGAACAATGAAGTAAACATTTAAAACCCAGGTCCATGACACAATGAAATATAGGATGCAAGTGTATCATTGTCAGGTGGTGCAAGACAAATGTTTAGTTTAAATCCTCTGGCAAATCTATGGCAAGTGCATGTGTCATGTTTATTCTTACTGGTTAATTGAAGATATTGATTTGCTCTCCAAACAATTCCATTTTTCTACCAAATGATTTCAAATTTAAATTAAATTCCTTCACAATAATGTCAGAGATAGTGTCCCAGTGATGCTGGAGATATTACAGTAGTTGGTTATAGGACACCAATTATAGAGGAAGCCAGATTTCAACAAAAATGATGAGAAATATAGAAAATGTCATATTTACTGAGAGTGAATAGAGTGGAGTAGCTAGATAGAAAGAAGAAATGTAAGAATTGGACAAGATTACTTCCCAAATCACTCTAGATACTCTCATTTATCTTCAGTATTTCTTCTTGTATATATATATATGTCATTATAATACACTCAAACGTACACAATATTTACAATCCTCATTTGTCCTCATCGGCTGGTAATGTATTTGACATTCTCAATAGGCTAGCAGAGCTACACAAATGAGACATGTAGCGTAGGCCTATACACTGGCTGCGAGAATTGCTGTTGAATTGTTCTTGAAGACAAAATCTGCTAATGGAAAAAATAGAATTACCTTGATATGTTCGGTAGATTACCAGATTAAATGTTTTTCAGAAGAGCATATTTACTAAATTTGTATCTGATTTTGAAGGCTTGTGCAGCGGATTGCAATATGAATATAAATGCTTAGTTCCTGGAAAGTAGGCTAGCTAACCTGGGCAAGGCCTGGATGAAAAGGGAGAAAAAGCTTTTCCATTACTGGCTTAATCTAGATATAGCCTCTTATCCCTGTTCAAGTGAAATCCATTTTCAATTACTTTCTCTTTCTGTATTACCTACACTTGATATTTGACTGAGAATAGGAAGACCTGATGAGCCGCTGGATAACTACACACATGTACATGTATATCTGTAGTCTATCTATTCATACGCTTTAATGACCATTTAATGAATGTGGTTCATGGTTATCCGTATTTGCAAGAAACATTTTTTGCCTGCATACTACAATGCTGGAAAAAATGTATTTTCTATTACAGGCTTTTCCAGATTTAAAGCAATTGTCTTCTTATCCACAATAATGAAGAAAATAAAACAGGGGGCATTTGAAATTGTACAGGGCTATTTCTGTATTTTGTTGAGTGGGGGGGGGGGGGGAGGAGGGTTGTTGTTGTTTAGGTTTATAGGTGTTTATCATTCAGGATTGAATATTTACGGGGGCACACAATACATATTAGACTTTGTTTTCAGCCTCTACTTCTTCCCCCCCCCCCAATCAATTTGAGAATTGATTCTGAATCGGGATAAATTTGATTCTCCCTTATCAAGATTTCTGCAGATAAACAGTATTGGTATTTGCCCTTGTTTAATAGGGATCAAAGGCTAGAGCACCTGACCAGCTGGGGCTGTACTCCCATATCAAAAGATAACATTTAACATCGCAAAATTATTATTAATTGTTCTGTAAACTGAAGTAATATAGGAAACGACATAAAATATTTTCCCTTGAAAACATGTTGATAGTTTAGTCAATGAACCGAAGGCTTATAATTGTCCATTCGTTTGCCACGCAGATCTAAAAAGGCGTGAAGGGAATTTGAAGGACCGGATCTGTAGACTAATATCAATGATTTATTTAAATTAAGTGCATGTATAATATATAATAATAATAATAATAATACCTTTTACTTATATAGCGCTTTTCATGAGACATTTATATCAAATCGCTTTACAATATTGATACAATTAAAACTAGACAGAGTAATGACAAAAGAACAAATATGAAGTAAAATTATGAAACATAAGATAACAAGGTAAGGTAACAATTTAAGAACTAGGTAATAATTTGAGAACTAGGTTAAAAATACATTTTCCATTAGGTAGGTTTTTAATTTTGATCTAAACAGAGTAATATCAGCGGTGCAACGAATGGAGGCTGGAAGAGAATTCCACAAAGGTGGTGCAGAGCATGAAAAGGACCTATCACCAAAGTATTTTCTTTTTGCTTTTTTAATGTATAATATATGTATCTAATTTATCTAGGGTAAGCTCCATCTTATTATAAGCCTTTAATAATGATAATAAATAAGAACTCGGTAATAAATTCCATGTTCTTTGAGTTACAGCAAGAGATAATCTTTAAAGATATGGAAATAATCTGATATTACGTGTGCAATGTAGATGTTCAAAATATATGCATTAAAATTGTTTGCCAATATCGATCCAAATTAGCATAAGATCCAAGTATACATAATGCACTTAAGTTAATATCTTAATGCAGTAATGGCTTGCCTCAGATGTGTGCCTATTATTAATCACCCTTATTTTTTCAACTTTGAAAAAAACAAAAAAACAACAACAACAACAATTTGTTGTTGTTGTTGTTGGATTGAACTGAAGGTGGTAGAATTTTGGGCTTATTTTCGTGAATCGACACACGCTGCGCTTCACAGCCTATATGCATGTCATTCATTTTGCGAAACCAGTGACGAAATGTGCAAATTTATACATACCGGTAAATGAGAATTCTTTAAAATAATGAGAAAATTGCCTCTTTTTATTGATTTTTCCTTCATTTTGCAAAAAGGGCCTTATGTGCTTTTGTAGGTAGACCAACATAATGATACACAAATCTTCTGTCGTACCACAGGGAGATGGTTAGGGCAGGCATACAAATGAATTTTCCCCTCAGAATTCTCCTTTTCTTACAGCGCCCAGCGCCATGTTCCATTAATGTCCCCATGATCCCTGTTATTCTTTTATTTCCCCTCTCCTCCTCTCGCGTCTGCTATTGACATGACAAAGCTGCCAGCAATCACTACATCACACCAGCAGCCATGTATGTAATCATGCTTAGGGGAGAAAAGGAAAAAAGTGCAAGCAAACAAGCCCCCATTCACATTGTGAAATAAGTACAGTAGTCATAGCAACCCAACAGCATAAAACAGAGTTTGCCCTACGTTTAAAAGTTAAATTTTTCATCTCAACACAAAATTGTCATCTCGGAAATTTTCAATTTAACTAGATTATACATAGGGCCTTCATTTACATATCACCTTTACCATGAACTTTCATGTTTGTAGGTTTACCCTACATGCATGTTTAACCAAAATTTATCTCCGTGAAATGAAGACCTTTTATGGTGATAAATGTAATAGATCTATAAATTTCCTTAGTTATCCTTACTGTATGAAACTATGAATGCTAATGATTGATCTGTAAACATTTCTTGAGCAAAGCACATTTTTTACTTCAAAGTTTAAGATAGAGTTGGCGCCTGTATGCATCCATCTTGACACCATCAGGAGGAAGTTTACTGGAGCTTTACTGTGCCTCTGGACGATCTGAAGCACTATCTGATACAGAAGTGTATTTACACTCGGGTGAGAGTGCTCTGTCACCGGTCCAGCTACGAGCGAGATAACTTGACAAGTATGAACAGGGCCGTTGACCACTCTTGATGGATGGCACTCACTTGTGTGTTAAATGAGATGTTCATACATGCTGCATCTTCTTGTATCCCCTGGTAACCCCTCCAGGGGGATGCAATCGCATGGAAAGAATGGAATTATGAGTGGAGTCGAGAGAGAAGGAAGGAGGAAGCATGGATGAATGCAAAATGGCGAAGAAAATTGATGATCAGGGAGGAAGGTTTGAGGGATGCCGCTGTGGTGCTTTGATTATACCTGGTTTCCTCTTGCTCAATCGAAAAAATGATGTTGCAGGAGTACCCCAAACCCATCTTCCCCCAAACCCATCTTCCTCGTTGAGTCTTTATATGTAGTCTCTAATTCACGAGTAGTTTTGCAAACCGGTGAAAGTGCAATGTTTAGGCCTATGCGCATGCAGTTTTTTTCAATACCAGGTACAAATTCAATACTGGTTTGCATACCAGCATCTGTGTGATGCTGTAGTCTTTCAAAACAGACATAAATTTGTGTTATCTTGAAAATGCAATTTATATATTGTGCAGGATGGTGGTTATATTTTATCCTCTGTATCTCAATGATTACCATCATCTTGTTCTCTTCTCTACACAACTACACTTACGGAGTAAAGAATCACAGGGCTTGTGCATGTAGACTACTTCTTGGGGACCCTAATGTTTATGACAGTGTTTGAGCTTGTACGGGTTCATCTGTACTTTTTCAGAAATGTCTTCTGCATGTCCTTGGAATTATGAAGGCACAACAAATTTGAGGGCATCATAATTTGGGGGTTATGAATGAATCTTGTTTCCAGATCAGATTTTCAGGGTTAGTTTATGTCTCTCCTAGTTGGACTTGTCTCTGGCTTGTTCTCTTGCTCTGTCAAGCCTCCCAGTAATAATGCTAGGTATTTGCTTCTGGTCTACTGTTCTCATCCACAACATATTTTGCTGGCGGCTTTTAAATATTATCTCTGCTCTTGCTAGGCCATCGATGTCGATGCAAACATCATTCCAGGAATTCCTTCCTACCAGGTACTTGTTTACTATTCCTAGATCACGAGTGGCAAATTGAGATTAATGTCTTACCAGAGGACATTGGTGCTATGCTGGGGCTTGAACGCAAGACCTTATCATCTCCATTCAAGTATTCAAACTAGTAGCCTACTGCAAGTCTACATGTACATGTACAAGTCAGATATATCATTTATCAAAGAGAGGCTAAATAAGTAACAGAAAGCATCACATGCAGTTTCATGGCCTTTAATATTCATACAAAAACACAAATTTCCCAGGGAATTTTATTTACCGTTATCATATCTGGAAAACTGGACAGTGGTCACTGTAGACAGCTAGATGGCCTTTCTAGACAGGTCCTATAACACACATTTGTTCCCAGAGGTTAATAACATACATGTCGGTGACCACTATAGAGAGGTGGCCGCAAAGACAGGTTTGACTGTATTGCCTATATAGTGAGAGTCGGAAGGGCATTAAATCCATGTCCAAGAATATAGTAAGCATCCTTCTGGCTCTCATCGTGTGCATGCATGCATTATTCTGTACATAAGAAGAGCTTAATTCCAAAAGGAGCTAAATCCACTTTTGATGATAACTGAGTTATTAATATCATTGTTCACTTTAAGTACCCGTATTTAAACAAAATTATTTACCTAAATTTTGGGAGCAATTATGAAAAAACGCACCTTCTAATATTACTTTTCCATATATGCCTGTACAAAATCTGGTAATTAATTTCTTTTTTTCTCCAAACTTACAAAAATAGATTTAGCTCCTTTTGTAATTAAAACTCCTCATATACATGTAAGTGTACTGATGATGAGAGCGCACACAGCAGCTGGGTGTCCTCACATCCTGTCTTCAGAAGATATTAACATAGAGCTGCCTATCTCCAAGCTATTGGTGTTTGTTGTTCTGCATCCTTCGTTGAATTGGTATAAAATTTACTACCACCGTTTTGACTTACCCCAATAGCTTGGTAATGAATTATGGTCATTAAATGTATAGACCTTTTTGTATACCAACTGGCCTCGCTATGGATTTCGATCCGTTAGGCCTATTACCATTATGTATAGGCCCTGTATATCTGTCAAGAGAGAAGTTATCAATGTACCCCCTTTGTATGTTTGCTAGAAAGAGGAAGGAGGTGATGAATGGCGCAATTAACAGAGATATAAAATTCAGAGCAGGAAGTTCTCTATCACAGCAACAACAAGTATTTTGCCTTAATCTTTGCAATATGAATTTCAAGCATTTACAAATTAATAGGCCTAAATATATGCATTGCAATATTTAGATTTTTACTTGAAGATTAACTTACATGCATAATTCTGAAATCTTTAGACACAAAATTACTTACATATTTTTGGGACATATTCCATTTTTTATTACAATATTAGAAAATGTATGCACTACATGTATGTACATCAGCCTATAATATGAGGTTGTACTGAGATTATAGATCTACATGTATTCAATGGGAGTTGGGACAGAGCCATTGGGATATATGTGAGACTCTGGAGCTATGGGAATGGAGGGAGGTTGAGATATTTTTGGATCTGAGAAGAAAGATGTGTATAGATAGATATCTGAAATATTTTGCAGCACCAGTCCGCTGTGGCTGTGGAGGTAGGCAGCTAGGGCCATGATTGAGTGATGTATATAGCAGTGCTAGAGATAGATCTGGTGGGACCCCTCTGACCTCGTGACCCCCGTACCCAGCGCTGCTGAGGATGCTGTGTAAACAGACAGAGATGGACTCCCCTCTAGTCTCTGTGTCACTCATTCTGAAGGGTGGAGCAAGAGGAATGATGATGGAGAAAGAAGGGGAGAGGGATGGGGGGAGGGGGGGGGGGGGGTGGATGCCCCTCCTGACTCTGCGGTGGAAGAGAGTTGTGGGAGAGGAACTCCCCTTGAGTTCCTACAGCACTCACTAACTCTTTAGGATGGAGGAATGAGGATGGAGAAAGTAGGGGAGGGAGGGGCTGTGAGATGGACTCCCCTGTAGTCTCTGTGTCACTCATTCTGAAGGGTGGAGCAAGAGGAATGATGACAGAGAAAGAAGGGGATGGGAGATGAGGGGAATGGATGCCCCTCCTATCTCTGTGATTGAGGAATGATATACAGAGGTGTGGGAGAGGAACTCCCCTTGAGTTTCTACCAGCGTGTCCACACACAAAACAATTTATCGCGAAACTCTATAACGATACGTCGTATAAAGAATCATCGTATAAATTCCAGGATGTCCACACACAAGAAACGTCGTCACTAAAGAATCATCGTATAAAATGCCCCCTGTCCACACACAACATTTTCCGTGATTCTTTATAGAGTTTCGCGATAGTGATAAGAGGTCTGGTCTCATTTCGCTCGAGGTCACGTTAAGCCCCGCCCAGTTAGTTACACTAGTTACACTCCCCCAGGGGGTCCCCCTGTCCACACACAACATTTCCGTGATTAGGCGTGATTCTTTATTGAGTTTCAGTTCGAAACGATGCCCAAACCTGCGTTTCGTTAGACTAGTTTCGTTATACGACGTATCGTTAGTGAGCGTCCACACCTACAATTTTGGTCGTAAAACTATCGCGAAACGGTATCACTATCGCGAAACGGTATAGCTAATCATGATTAGTCACGGAAAATGTTGTGTGTGGACAGGGGGTACGTCACTCACTCACTCTGAAGGATGGAGGAATGAGGATGGAGAAAGTGGGGGAGGCCATGGTGAGATGAACTCCTCTGTGTCACGCACTCAGCCAGGGCAAAGGATGGAGCAATTGCAGAATGATTACAGAGAAAGATGGAGAGGAGAGAGAGGATGGACTCCCCTCTTGTCTATGTGTCACTCACTCATTCTGAAGGGTTTACGAATAATGATGGAGAAAAAAATGGGGGTGGGATGGGGGATGTATTCCCCTCTTTCAAGTGGGGGTCACCAATAAGAGTGTTGAAATCAAAGCCTCATATACAGGTGTATATAGAGGGGGAGGAGAGAGGAGGTAGGTCTCAACCTACAGTCTTTCAATCTCAAGGGTGTGCTCAAATCATGGAGAAAGAAGGGGGAGAAGGAGACATACATGTATGTGGCTATGTGATGAAGCCGCAGATACCGGGGTAGAATAAATACGAAAGAGAGGGGGTGGGTGAGTTCACATAAGAAAAGATAATGGTAAGGAAGCCATAGTGATTGGAATGAATACCCCTCCCCAATGGATGATTTGTGTTCACTCTATCTGAAATGTAAGGAGACTCCATAATAATTTTTTTTTTCATGGTCTACATACACAGGATTACAGCTAAAATTTGGACCTGAATTATTGTCAAGACTGAATGCTGTACCTATAGGGTACTAGCTTATCAAGTTAATGTTGAACTTCCAAACTCCTGGAAGCATTGGTGAATCCTACACACAGCATCCCCTTGCTGAAACTGAAATGACTAATTGATATTGCATTTTCTCCTTCGTGGGCAGTCCTGGTAGCTAATTCATAAATTCATATTGGCCTCCGCCACTGGTGGCCGATGACAGAGACATTGACATTTTTCATTCCGTACTTTTGTCACCTTGACAGAATTAAATTGTCAATGTCACGTTCATTAAATTCACCACTGTTGTCTGTCTCTGCTCATCACCTCTGCCTCATTGAAAAGATGCAGCATGAGGCCTATGAAGTTTCATTCAGCTTTTGCAGGGTATTGATCTTGGTCGTAATATTTTTTGGGAAATAGATTTGCTTTGAAGACAGCCAGAAGCAAGCAAATCTGTCTTTTGGGCAAGTAATTTACAAAAGAAAATATATTAAATCATTCAAGCAGATAAAATGGTGGGTTTTCACTCATTTTTGATTCGCTGTATTATATCAAAGTCAATAAACTTTACGAAGATCCATTAGGGCAGTTGTGACTTTCCAAGCATTTAATGCTTCAATTAATTTGGTGTCTGTAGTTTTACAAATTTACGTCTTTTTTTGTCATGAATTACACTGTGTTTTGGCCAGGAAAATAGTGGCACTTGTAATCCCTCTCAAACACTTGTCATTTGGCTTGAAGGCCTCTATGCAGGCCTTCATGTATTTGCTTTTATCATGGTAATGTTTACGAGACAAGTCTTCGATATGATGGTTCTAAATCCTTTATAAAGCTCCACATGCTTGATAATGCTGGGGAACTGGTTATACTTGTAGTTTGATACAAACATAGAGTGTAGCTCATCTCTGCGTGTGCAAGAATACTATGTATACACAGCAAAAGACAACACTTATTTATGGGGTATGAACCCCAGGGCTCATTTTATTCAACTCGCAATGGAGTCATTATCCTCCACAACCAAGGTACCTCTTGCTTTTGTGCAGTCGATGGAAAAGATTTCATCGCCCTCCTTTTGTATTCTCTTTGCTAGGGTGGGAGAAGGCAGGGAGGCGCAGTCTGTGTCTGTCGGCATCGCTCTATGCCCTCAAAGAACCTTCGCTGACAATGGCAACAATGCCCTACTGATGTGGGCCCAATCTCGGCCTGTTGATGAGATAACATTCATGCCAAGAATCCGGCTAAAGAAAGAAAAGATTGTCCGTGATTGATGTCTCTTTTAGGGGTGAGGCAGCTCCCTCTCATCGCTCATGCGATGTCTGCTTGGAAGATCTCATGATGGTAGAGACACAGCCAGAGCTTTGTGACTGTGGGGAGCTACGCATGATTGTTATGATCTTCAAGATGGGATATCTCCTCTTGGAGATCTCTTCGTCGTCTCTTTCGATCTCTCTAGTTCTTTTTTTACATCTCTAGAGGTCAGTAATGAAAGTCATCAATCGTACGACATTCACCCAGTCACCCAGACGGGATCATTCTGTCGGGGGTTCTTTCATCATGCTCGATGGATCAGCCGAAGTGATCACATTGATGCTATATGTCACCCCTGCGAAGAAGCAGTCAAAACCATGGCTTGCATTATTCATGAGCGACGGATGATTCACGGCGGTAGCTCTCATAGAAATCTTATTCTTTCGTTCACATGACTGCATGTGCTAGCTGTAGATTCTAATAAGAAGTCAGAAAAAGTCCCTGTTTTCGACTGAATTTCGCAAACTTACTGTCACTCAGAGTTTAAATCAAGCAAGAATTGAAGTGTTGCCATTCCTAAAAGTAGGCCTGTGATATACATGCAGCGTCGGCTGTCCGCAAGGCCGTAAGAACTATGTATTGTCAATGGCACTTAAGGCCTTCTTCTGGGCAGCCAATGATGTAAGCTGTGGAGGGGAGCTCCATAGTGGAAAACACATTGTTCATGATTTTAGCATTATCTCCATGATTTTAGTATTAAAGCAAGAAAATGTATTCCAGTGGCATTTAAAATATGAGAATTTACTTGAAATAATATATTTCAGCCCACTCAGCTATCGCGAGAAGCCTAATCACGATGATAGGAATCTCTACTCCCCGTAATATTTCATCCCGGCACTCCACCCTCGCCTCATGGGTAATTTGAATTTACACAAAAGATGGCTTTCGTCGTCGGATCGGGATCAAATATTGAATTTTGTGTGGAACTTCTGGTCACAGTTTTTTTTTTGATGGAATCTTTGCATCTGCACCTCGTATTTCATCCCCGAGCTGCCCGATACAGTGGTGCCTCATGGGTAATTTGTAAAGCAGCGCGGCTGCCTTGAACTTGTGTGCTCAGACCGGGGCTCTTGATACGAGAGCCGGCAGGATCCCCACTAGGCTGCTCGAACAAACACCTTACCTGGCAGGCAGACCTTACTTCCAATATCCCAAATTGCCTTTGAATTATGGATGTAGATCAGGAATAAATTTGCCCTCTTTTTTTTCATGGTGTTTTCCTTGATTTGGGGTTTCGTTACTGTTTTTTTTTATGCCTTCAATTCTAGAATTATTTTGGTAAGGGAAGGAGGGTTATGGTAAGGATGTAGGGAGAGACATTGATAGAGGTTGAGAAAGTTATGAGGGTTATTAGATCACAGGTTATGTTCAAAAGAACATTTTGAGGAAGTTTGTTTCTAACGTCACGGTATTACATTTTACACGATCACGTAGTCAGGGATTGAAATGGAATTCCCTACATGCTCTTTCTCCCATTTTTAAAAGTGTCCTGTAAATTGTACACTTCTGTGTTTATATACAGATGTACAAAATACAAGCTCAACTCCTGTTCCCCTTTCACCAAAGACAGGAGCTAACCTTGTGGTCTGAAGTTCAAACACCTCCCATTATTTTCATTCCCTTCCAAACGGTATCTTCCCATTGAATCTTCCGTGTTGACAGCCATTCAACTAAACATGCACAGAGCTAGGTCCATGCTGAGAAAAAGGAAGAAATTTAGCATAAATATCGCTTCCTGTGGAAACAAATATTGGGTTGTGATTGGGAGCTGTGCGCCTGCAGAGTGTATGCAGGTGGGGGCTTTTATGCTCCCAATAGGTGGTGAGATGAAAAGGTCGGCACCGTTCGCATTCAAAATCTAGAGCAGCCCCCGTGATTTAATGGCGGTCTCGGAAACTGTCCACCGATTTGACGTGAAAGTCCTTCCATTTTTAAGTCCTGATTATTAAAAAGCAGATTTGTTAAGAGAAGACCGTTTTATAGAACTAGGGTAATCGTCAATTAGTGTTGTAAAGTATGAAAGTGATATGGCGGTATTAGATATTCTAGATCTTCAGAAAAAGTGGTTTCCTTTGGGGCAATTTTGATATTTTTCTTAGGTTTCATCAAAAGCTTTTTGTGAGTTAAATCCTCCTCTTAATTCCCATGTGCGTTGTAGTTTTCTTTTTGTAAGAAACTAGTGTTTTTTTCATAATTCTTAGTCCAATGATCGAGGCAATGTCCCATTTTTTATTTGAGCAAAGGAGCCTCCTGAATGAAAATTTGATTAGCCTAGATGTAACTCTTCATGCATAATCCCCCATTCCCAAAATCAATTGCAAATTCTAAGTGCTATTTTTTATTCCTTGAAAGTCCATTTATTTTATTTTCTTTTTTTATTTCACCACAACTCTTTAAAAAAACCCACTTATATATTGATTAATTTGTCTCATGGCCTGTGCGTAAATCATCTGTTTGGAGCCAGAAGGATGTTAACTCATATCATTTTACACAGATTGAACACCTATCTGACAAACGATACAAAAATATGCCATGTTCGTTTATAACAATTAATGGAAAATAGCTTACAGTGAAATTTCTCGTTAGGGGTTTGCTTTCATTCTTCTGATCCCCCTTCTAATTCAGTTTCTCCTCCAAGTCTGAATCAGCTTAGAATTTCAGTGTGAATGGAGAGTTGAACTGGGGTCAAGTTTGTATAGTTTTGGCTCAAACAAGAAGATTTAGCTCCAGGCAGTGCGGCTCAGATTGGTATGCAGCTACCGACCTTCAATTCACACTCTTCTCCGACACCCAGGCTTTGCCCCTCCATAGGGGGAACTGAATCGTTGGAATGAATGATCGGAACGTACAGATAAAGACTCGAAGCGTAATTATTAGTTGCATATAGATGTCATTCATCTTTGTCTGCTGTGGATTATGAAATTGAATGATTGATATGTTCAGACTATGAGACATTGACGCAAAACTCGTATAATTAAAGAATCAGCAGATAACGGGAGGAGCGTACAGACTAGAAAACAACATCGCAGAAACAATGTACATGTATGAAGAAATTAATTTTGAAGTGGTCAGTTGACATCACAGCTGACCAATCATCAGCCCCGCCCAGTTATACGATTTTCATACAATATGATTGCTAATTACCTGGCTGGTCCAGATTCACCATCCACATAGTTTTATTCTGCAAAATGACTGAATTACAAGTTTACAACTCAAAATTTTGCAATTTGTGAAGTTTCTGACCATCTAAATGACCCTCATTGACCATGAAAGTTTGCTGTTTTACAATTGACCTTATTCATCTGACATGTGAATTCTACCCATGAGGATGAAGCATTATGAATTTTGCAAAGTAATAAATAACTTTAAGATAAAACCTCAGAGAAGTTTGGTTCAAATTCATCAAAATGAAAGTATGAACAAACATGTACTTCAAGAACTTTACATACTTTTCAGTTCAAACTTCCAAAGTTCAGTAGACCAAATGTCATGTTGGCCTATGATTCGTAAGACAGCAAACAATCCTTAATGTTAATAGATTTATATACTTGTTTATTGGTATAGTGCTTTCATTGCTCGGGGGAGACAGCGACTGTAAATCAAGAATGACTTCTCAAATGTGTCATGAAAAAATGTTGACATGAACAGCTAAAATGTAAAACCTGTTTTTTTATAAAGGAGTTGCATATATACAAAAAGTACAAAGTCACATGTAAATGGTCATGGGTATAAAACATATCTAATTCTTATAATCTTTGTTCTAGAGAGGTTTATTCATTCCAACTTTTCTTCTAATATTTGAAGTAGATTTTAAATAACAAACTTCTCCAGAATTTATAAGCAAGCTGTTTAGTGCTGAAACATTTTCATTCCAGCAAGGCACCACTGATCTTTGAGTGATCAACAGACAATATACAGGATGCTGATGCCCCTACTTTGAGAGAATATAGGCTTTAAGTTGTGTACTATAGAGAAAGTTGGTGCACCTTCTCAATTTTCTTGCAAGGGTCCATCTGAAATGATCCAAAACTGAACTGATCTACTAAATGTATTTGCTGTGGATCACCTATCAGCTTGATCATAAAAGATGAAATTGAGTTATAAGACAAGTGCCTATGTTCACAACGTTTCAAAACACTGGTACACAATCCTGAATTCTATCTAAATCATCAACAAAAGAAACATCTTGTTGAGTGTAATTTTTTTTTGGTGTAAATATTTATACAACCAATTTTTCATTTGAAATAAAGACAAAATGGGGTAAAGAATAATATTTTTTGTAATAATGAGAAGTAAGATTTGGTGAAGCTTTAAACGATGGCATGATGCTCTAGCTCTTCCTTATATTGTAAAACTCTCTCAAGTCTCTCTACAATATCTTGGATGAGAGAAGCAGGTGTGTCCATTGTTGATGCTCTAATGTGTGATTATTGGGATGGACAATGGATGACCGATTGCATGACCGCTTGGACTAGCAAACAAGCAGATACTGCTATCCAGCCGGCCATGCAGCGGGCCGAGGAGTGTGAAAGATGAACTAATTGAGCGAGAAAAGGAAAAACCTGTCATCGACATGGATCATTGCATCATCTTTTCAGGAGGGTGTTAATTACAGGCCATTACATGTAGTTATGCCCTTCTTGCACTTGGCAGAAGATGTATATTTAAAGCCCCCTGCACTCCTTATAGCTACTTGCGCCCTCTATATAGCAAACAATGCCTAATCGGTGCCTGTAGGTCCCCCATGATCCTCTTTTTCTTACAGTATGTTAATTGAGAGCTCATTTGATGAGATAACCACCTGTCAGTGCATGGCCTTGCAGGAAGGTCTGGTCCCCTGGCCAAACTAGTTCAGACAGGCTTTAAGATGTAGTATCTTTTCTTTTGAAGTATTGAAATTGTGAATGACTAAAAGAAAAATGCAGCAAATCTCAAAGGGAATCAAAACAAATCATTCAGTTTCACTCAGTCTTATAATTTTTAAGAATAAGCCTCTTCCAGCATGCTCTCTGCCCAAATCCTGCATGAAAGCATGACAATTTTCTTCCTGTCTTTGACGATCCAGAAGGAACTCGTCAGATTTCTGTATTCTCTCCCTCGTTCCCTCGTAATGTGACAGGCAGAGCACCAAGAATTGATTCCATTGAAATCACAGCCTAACTCACATGACATTTACGATTCATTACGCCTGTCTGACATCCGTCGCATCCGCACATGCACTTTTCACTCTTCTTTGACAATCGACATTCATGTGGCGTCAAAATTATGCACCGAACAAGAGGAAGCTGGGGGAGAAGAAGGAGGCATGAGATGACAAGAAAAAATGTTGGAGAAAAAGAAGTTTAGTATGAGTATGAGACAGATGTACTGATGTATTTGGGATAATTTCTCTGCTGAGAGCCAAAAGGGTATTAACTCGCCTTTTGGAAGAGTGATAATTCCTGTCCTGCGCTCAATAAATGATATATTGAAATACAGACACTTAGAATACCTGATGCAAATCCCACGCCAATCTAACTAACATGTTTCTTGTGAAATTACATGGAAGTGATTAATGAGGGTGGGGGCAGGGGCAGCGGAAAAGAGTAGTGTGGGTGGGCCTGATGTCATAGTTACAAAGACATTGATTTGTTAGGTTCTATTTTGATGATGTTCCTGACTTTATTTTCTTGTCTGGCTCGACTCTTGATGTCTGAGCTTTACCTAAACTTCTTTATTTCTTCTGCATTATTACTCTTATTTCAGCTCATGATCACATTTTTAACAGGTCTAGTTTTAACTATGCACCTGTACATGTAGTTGTATTCATGCACTTTAGCTCTAATAT
Source organism: Strongylocentrotus droebachiensis (assembly GCA_035222895.1). Lineage (NCBI taxonomy): Eukaryota > Metazoa > Echinodermata > Echinoidea > Camarodonta > Strongylocentrotidae > Strongylocentrotus > Strongylocentrotus droebachiensis. Next base: position 51,539 of record JAVYIG010003307.1, read on the forward strand.
GTGTAAGGGTGCCCATATTAAAACAGAAAAGATTGCATTTTAAGTTTGGTTTTTCTAGAATAAATTTCCTTAAATAGCATGAACTCGATTTCAAACATGTTAAACAGATACCAAAGTTTATGGTCTGTTTGTAAGCACAAAGCCTATACTGCAATCATTTGATAATCATAGCAACAACTGGACGATACCTGCAAATTGTTTTTTTTTTAAAGTCCCTTTAAGACAACCACTATGCCTAGATATCTTGATCAATCATTTTCATAGAATATTTTGCATGTATACATCACAGTGTGTTCTGTGACTGGAGATAATAGTACACCAACCCTGCTATCGGTGAGAGAGATATGGATCCCCCTTTCACTCATAAAAAGAGATTCATGCCTGAATACCTAATATCTATCTCCTAGCAAATCGTCCATTTCCGCATCGAAACACCATAAGGCGCTGGGATTGTTCAGCCGTAATGTCTTCTTTTATTCTGCTGAAGATGATGAAGTTCTTTACTACCGGTATGTAAGATAATGATCGACAGTGGAGTGGGGGGGGGGGGGGGGGGATGGGGGACAACAAGCCCACATTCCCTTTTTAGAATCCAAGTTTACAAGAGTAAAATGTGCCCATCTTCAAACTTTCAACCCTTTGTACCTTTACAAAAATCTAATAACTTTTTCTGTGGATTTTCAGAAATTTTCCCCAAAAGGGATTGACATTTCCCCCTGCTGTAATTAAAATAATTTCTGTTAAGTGTTTAATATTCCAATCATGTTTGTGGTTCCCTTCTTACTACCAAGAATTTTCACATGGCAGTGTAACTGAGCTGCGAGGAACCCCTAATTTTAATTTCCACTAAATCAGAGACTTATTAAATTTGAAAGCCAAAGAGCATAAACTCTCATCAATTTACATAGAGTTCATGCCCTTCTGGTTCTTACAGGCCTAATAATTATCTGATTTAAATCTGGTTCTCGATTTTTTTATTTTTTCCTGATTGTTTTTTATTACCCAATTTTTCCCTCCCCCCCCCCCCCCCCCCCCGATTTTATCCTTATTTAGCCGTATTTGTTCCCAATTTTTGTACTCAAAAGGGGGGGGGAATGTTTTAGATGCCATTTTTCCCCCCTGAATCCTCTTCTCTTTTTTTTACTCAAGGGTGGCGTGGTTGAGGGAAGAAATAATCGTGCTCACTATCACCCCTGTTCTTAGCAGACCATCTTTTTAACCCATTGCTTACAGAAACCAGATGGCACCTGTATTAAAGCCTATGGGAATGAATGAATTCAGAAGTCAACTGGTTAAGCCCAAAGTCCAGTATGATATTGAGATACAGGATTTGTGCTAATGACGGTGATGGCATTCAGAGAGTGATGTATGCGCTAATTAATATCTCGTCCCAATATTTATCATTGCCCAGGATTGATGTAACCTGGTGTTAGCTTTTTGAATAATCTAGATTGTTGACCTTTAAAGGGAGAGCTTAGTGATGAATGACCTTTCACAGACCCCTAGGCTATAGATTATAAAGCTTGCCCAAGATTTTAAGCCAGAATATAATTATGTATATAGATATCTAGTTATTTTCTTCCTGAATTCCTAATGTTCCTTTTGTTATCATTTTTGTTATATTGATCCCAGGGGGAGATCTACTTTTAGGCATTTTTAAAAGATGAGGCAGAGTATTACATTTAAAAACTTATTTGTTAGAAAAATTAGTAAGACAGGGTTCATTTAAATCATATCCAAAGTCTGTATTCTACTAGTGACATATTTTGTAGGCCATATAAATGGAGTGGGGAGTTTTAATAATCAGTTGAATTTAATTTGGTCAACATGCAAAATTTCAGAGTTGCTTTCAACTTTCAAGCCAGAGTTAGCTTTCAGTTTTATGATTTGGTGGAAGAATAGTCTATTCCAGTGAAGAAATTATAATGTTCTGTTTATTTAACAAAGAATCCAGTGTAGAAATTATTGCAATTTCGGTCCTGTATGATTTTCACTCTACCGATTTGTGATCTGACAGGAATTTGACGAATAGAAAGAGAATAACCAAGATCGTGATGATGATCTAGAACAACAGGATGATAGGTTCCTACACTTAAGCTTGATTTGCAGAAGGTTGTAACCGTGTATTGTCGTAACTTCTTCCTTGCACTGAAATAATCCCAGTCAGATGTTCGAAAGGAATGCATATGATGTTTACAGTTTGAGATGTAAACAACCATGATGGTATGTGAAGTGGACAGAGCACCCTGGCTACAGTACACACAGAGACCCTGCAAAAAAATACCACCTCATTTACACGAGGGGAAAGGTATACTAAAGTTGTGTAAAGAAACGTGTAAAGAAACGTTATAACTATTGCGATTTAGCAAAAGGGGTGTTCACACATGAAAGAAAAATTTATAACAAAACTTGTGTTGAAGAGGTCAGTTGATGTTATGTGTGGTTTTCAGCTGAAAAATCATCAGTGCCTTCAGTTATACAGTGTTAATTTGCAACATTCATACTAGAAGAGGACCTTGATTCTTTAAGATAAAATCTCCATTTCACCATACTGTTGATGCTTCATTATGCGACATTGAGACTAAAAATAAATTAAAATAAGAATATTATTTTGTGCCTTGCTAAATGATTTTCGTAGAGTTATACAATGACTTTTGCTAGGCTGAATTGGGGTTCATCTCATATGCCTCCCTGCTTTAGATTGTATCTAACCCGATTTCTGGATCTCCGCGATGCTAATGACGCCTTGGTATCCAGCGCATCTCGACTATGCCGTTCATAGAGAATGCAATATGACAGCTAGTAACCATAAAACATGGGTGTACTGTTCAGTAGCCAGATGGCCAATGTCCGAGCTAGACTTGGTCATCTGGTTTTACTGGATAATGAGACGATGTCACGGTCAGCTAGAAGGGGCAAGGTCATGAGGGGGGAATCTTTCCATCGATCATTTAATTGAAATTGTGAAAGCCATATGCGAATGTAGGCGTATGCAGCCCAACTGCAGATGTGTTTTGCTGTGTTCATTTTGTCACCTATCTAGCTGCCCCCTCCCTAACCTCAACCCCCAAGCATTGTTGCCTGTGATCCCAACATTTTCATACGTCTGATTCAAGTGAATCTTTAAAGAAGGAGGAGGAAGAGAAGGAGAGCAGTGATGATGATGATGAGGAGGAGGAGGAAGAAGATATATAGGGAAGGAGAGAGAGGGAGAGAGAAACATGGATAAGACTAGCAAGAATGTGTATTGTCATTATTTCTAGAACCTTCCTATTGTCTTTGCATTTCATATGAAAATGACAAAGTGTCCAACAGAGAGAAGAAAAAAGTATTAATTTACATGTATATGTGGGTAAATGCAAACAAAATAAAAGAAAGCATATTAGTTATAACACTTAGAGAAGAAAGTGAGAATGAAAACATTAATTCAGAATAGTCATTCATGTCTAGTGGATATTGCAAATATCAGTTTATTTATAGCCTTCGTTTTCTCTTTTCTTGTCCTTTCTCAATGCAGGAACCTGAGCAGGAATTCTATCGGCTACATCGAACCCAGAGCGTTTGAAGGCTTGACAAGTCTCACTGTGTTGTAAGTATTCCTATTTTATTAGTGAGAAGGTCGTTACTGCTATTCACAATACATATCTTGAACGACCTTCCTGCCTTCTTGAGAAGGTTGCTGATGAAAGGAACAGTTACAAAAATTACTAGAATGTGCAGGCCAGCAAGATGGGTGCATTTTTGTGGGGAACAAAATTCATGATTTGACCATAAATTAACTTATTATTAAAGGCATCGTTTAACAATGTTAAATCTGAGATGCATGGCCCTACGTGTTATCAGTGACTGTGATATGGTGTACTATTGAAGCCTTAAAAAAATTGCACTTCAAAATGATCATGAAGTGCCTCAAAAAAGTAAAAATATTTGAGTGACCGGTTTTACCTGACTCATTTTCCCCAATAGACTGTAGTGTTATAAAAAACGTTAGGAAAATATATTTTTATTTTTAATTCCAATCATAAATATCTTCAGATAGACGATCGGCTTGTAAAAGGTTCTTGACTGACCCAAAGGTTTATAATTATCATTGCAGCATGAGCTAAATCCAGGATTTTGTTTCAGAATCTGAGATAAAGTTAGCCAATCGCTTTAAGACTATTCATAAAATATGAACAATAGGGCAGAGCCAAAATAATAGAAATCACTAAGCTATTGGCTGAGTCAAATTGGCAACAAAGATGCATTCCTCCAGTATCACGATTACTATAAGATTAAAGGAGTTTGATCTGCTGATGAAAGGAACCGTTATGAGTCATAGTCCAAGATGCGTCATCCAAATGAAATGTCAGTCTAGTGAAAAGTTGATCTCTCTTTAATGTTGTCTCCGGGGTTTGTCGTAACCACTTCTCTACCCAAGTCAAATTAGCAACTCATTTTCTTCTCATTGATGTCTCCATGATGGGAGGTGTAGCGAAAGATAGTTAAAATTAATTATGAACGAAGTGAGATTAGAAATGAGATAGGTGATACATTCTAAAAACTCAATTTAAAATGGCTGAGGAGTGAAAGTGTGAAATGTTGTATCTCATTCTTTATATTGCTGTAATAAGTAATACATGGGTAAAGGGTGTGTCCAGCATGTTCAAACTCTCAAACTACCATTTTGGAAATCCTGGCATTCTTGTCTCGTTTGAATGGTAATACTTCACTTTTTACAGTATACAAACACTTTCTGAATTAAATAGTTTGTAGCCATTTCCATTTAACTTCTTTTCTTAACTTTGTGGTAGATCAATCAATATGGTTTGTTAATCTATTGCATTGGATGGTAGTATTTCTCTGGTTTATACTTAAAGAATTGATGGCATTGTGGAAAATGCTGATATTTTGGTATCAGGTACAGATATCTGTGATGATACTCTTCAATTATTATTGTCAGTTTTAGCCACTACATATCGTCCCTATTTTCACGAAGTGACGGTAGTGAATGAAAATCGCATACAATTTGCGTGCGGATTTTCCTCACTACCGTCACTTCATGAAAATAGGAACGATATGTTACAAACTGCAATGCTTGCCAGATTCAATAATTCAATAATTACTAGATACAATATATGTATATATATATATATATATTTCTCCATATACTTGCTGAACTGATGACATATATTAATGGTATTCTGGACGACCAATCAAGTTCATTAATAGGACCCTTCAAAGAATAATCCAATTTTTTACAGGGACTGTTCCCTAAGGACTACCTTCAAGTTCTAGGAATACCTCAAATAGCTTGTATTCGCAAGGGAGTGTAATAACGTAGGTTGGGGCTGCATGGGAGGGAGTCCATTCATCTTTCTGGGAATGGAAACACAGCCCTAATCGTCGCTATCTCCTCAAGAGAAGCAATTTGTCTAGGGAGCTGGGGGGATCATCTCCAAGGGGATGTTTCACAAAGATCCTAAGTTGAACTTATCTCTGACTTGGACTTAACAATTATGGAAAGCTGTTAGCATCATTGAAAATATTTTGTAAAAGTTATTTCAAAAGGCATAAAATGTTGATTCAAATCATTCTTATTTTCTATTATCAAGGAGATTTCATGTTCTTGATGTGGAATTTATTGAAAGTCTAAAATACTTCAATTTTTGCTTTTGGAAGTATTTAATTTTAAGGCTACAAATGGCTATCCTTAATTTCTAAGTCCAACTTAGAGTTAAGTTCGACTTAGGATCTTTGTGAAACACCCCCCAGGAATTAGCCATCTTCCGTTGATGAGGGAACCCTTGATGAGCCAGCGAGGGCGCTATGCTGGAGTCACAGGTCGTTGATCTGATGAGTGTCTTCTCCCCGCCTCATCAAACATCACCAATAAAAACTTAATTACATGTCATTTCCAAATGCAAGCCCTATTACTATTGAAGATAAAGAACCTTGGGAGGATGCTTGTATAGAGCGGCAATGCGGTGACAGAAAGCGGCAAGACGAGACAGAAGAGCGGCAAGATTAGACCAACAAAAAGAAGGCTATTGTTGGATGTCACAGAAGATCAATTTTGTGTTGTATTGTATCTGTCACCTTGCTTTGGTTGTACGAAGGAGTGTTTGGTTACATTTGGCATGTTCTTGTAGTATGCAATGAATTGTCAGAAGTTGCGCTTTCATGTAGAGAGACAAAGGGAAAGAAAAGGAGAGAAGAGGGAGTGGGGGGGAGGGGGGGTGGGTGGAGTGAATAAGATTGAGCCTGACAAAGAGACTGACACAAAGACTGACAAAGTAAGAGAGAATGAGAAGGAGAAATTTAATGGGGAAATGCAGATTAGATACAAAGCAAGAGATGAAGGTTCTTATAGAAATCGGGAATGAGTGAGAGAAACCTAGAATTAGAAAGGGAGTGATGGAGAGGAAAATCAAAGCATGGAATATGAGGCAGATGATGGAAAGAACGTAAGAGTATAGAAGAAATGAAATGAGATGGATGGCATGCATTTAGAGGTCAGTGAACATCCTTATGGCTTCATTCATTGTGATAAGTGGTGACAGGACGAGCAAATTCTGCATTACTTGCTTCTTTCCTTCCCTTGACGAGTTCCTCCGAGTATCTCGGAATGCGAGCCCGCTACTGTGGAAGTAATCGAGATAAAAGAAATTAGGGCTTGAAATGCAAGTTCATTTGATGTTAATGAGAGGATAGGTAATGTATCCCAGGGGAATTCTTTCGCGAAAAAATCAATTTGGATTAACGGATGGTTTCTGTGCCATGGGTGATGATGCACATGGGGGTGAAGGACCGCATTTTTAATTTTTATTGATAGGTTTGTAGAAATTGATTGTTTTTTTTAGGTTTGAAATTAAACAGGATTACATTCATCATCTTATTAGTCAGAGCATAGTGTGTCATGTGCTTGAGGTCAGACCCATCAATAAGAAGGGGATGGTGGGAGAAAGATGGTGAGAGGTGAAGAGTGAGAGAGGGAGGAGAAGGGAGGGAGGGAGGGAGGGAGGGAGGGAGGGAGGGAGGGAGGGAGGGAGGGAGGGAGGGAGGGAGGGAGGGAGGGAGGGAGGGAGGGGGGGGGGGGAGAGGGAGGGAGGGAGGGGAAAGGGAGAAAAAAGTAAATTAAAAGAATGAGAGAGAAAGAGATTAAGGGATACAGAAAAAGAGACAAAAGAAGAGGCAAGGGGGGGGGGGGGGGGGGGGTTAAAATGATAGATTCGATGCAGCTATTAAAGCTGTGGAATATTAACTTTGAAGAAGTACCAGTAGTCTATTCTGTGGAAATTCAATCGGGATCAGAGAGAAATGATAGCATTAAGAATAGAGAAATCAAAATATAGAGCAAAAGAGAGGGGGGGGGGGGGGACTCTTCAAAATAGCCATCTCAAAAACGTCTCAGAGAATGTTTTACCATCTACTGCTGATTAGCTTGTATCATTGTATTAAGCATATTTCTTATTCTTGCATCAATACTCCAGCCTATAGATTCAAAATGATCATACATGTGCTTTGATATATAGATGAGATTTTCTACATGCATATCATGGGCTGCCTGCAAGAAAGCCATTACTCCCATACATGTATTGTACACAAAGAATACATGTAACTTTTTACAGCCTTCTTTCGGGCAGCCAGCCATAAAGCTCTTATATGATAAGAAGGTATATCAGAGAATTCTATTCTAACATGAGAGAGGTCTGAAAAAGTAGGGCACGATATCTCATTTAGAGAGTGATTTGTTATTTGTTTGTCAGAAAGCAAAATACCATCCAATAAAAAAAAGATGTACCGGTATCTTTAACTTGATTCTCTTTTCAAAATGATGCGCATGTATGTTATTTACAATAGCTTCATTGAAAACTACCAAAGCTACACAAGAAAGGGGATTTGGTAAAACACTTTGTTTATATTTTTTTCTATTTTCCCTTTTCCCCTTTTCCCTTTTTTCAAGAAATCTTCGAGATATGCAGCATCTTTTTACATTCCTCAAATTATCTTATCGGTCAAATTAAAAGTACAAGTATCATCTCTTGTTGTTTATTATAGCAATACAGTGTCATGGTATGGCTAGGTCTTTTAAGAATAAAAGCTACATGTATGTAATTCACTTGTACAGTTTTCTCACAGTGTTGTTTCGGTGCCTTATGTTCATTAAGGGAATCGGATCTTACTCCACTCCAGTGATATGCATCACAATAATCAATATCTCCATCATGCCTGAAGGTCCGCTGCGGACAAGGCCACAGAAAAAAATATACTGTATTTTCATGTTTGGAGGGAGAGAAACCCCTACCAGAAACTCTAGTGGACGCTTAATTGGTTTTGCACCATCCCGATGGGGAGGGTAGCAGTGCATAACGCATTGGAGCGGATCTAGCATCGATGCGACTTTACCAATTCAATGTTACGTGTGTGTGTGTGTTTGAGTGGAGCGTCGGAATCAGGCACTCGGCTCCTGATGTATGCGCACATGAAGATTAATGAAGTGAGTCATCGTCATGGCGATTGGGGAGTGGGAGATAGAGGGTGAATAGCTGGTTAGAGGAAGAGGCAGTATTGTTGTTGACGGAAAGGGACTTCCTTATAGAAGCTGCTCAGGTGATTTAGACTCACTTGGTTAAGTGATTCAAGAGGGGAGAGGTGAGGATAGATGAGGGTGATTTTCAAGGGGCACTCTGCATGTGCTAGGAATGGGACAGTTTTCTGTAGCTTAAAAGGAAATCTTCATTTCAAGATTCTCACTTGCTCATTCCTCTTATGAAACAAATTATATTCTCTCATTTCTTCAAAATGTAGAATCTGTTTTGATTAAACAAAATATTCATGAGTTATTTCATCACATACATACATGTACATGTAAACTCTAAATGCCATTATGTCTGAAAATATAATTTTGAGGCACTTCCAGGAAATTTAAGGCAGGTGAAACTCATTAGTATATAATACAATTCCTCTCTAAGCAAATGATGCAAAAATACTATTGATAAATCATGTTTTGAAGAAGGATTATATACAGAGAGTGGTTTGATACATTCCTTTCTTGTTTATACAAAGACATGCATATATTGTGGCTGGATAGTGGAATATAATTTGACAACTGTAGCTTGTAAGCAGACGTCCCTTCACGGAGGATCCCAAATAATTCAAATCATTCAATTTACTTGCCCGGGTGACGTCAGCCAAAAATTAGAGCTCTATCACAAATGACAAATTCGCTTACGGAGTAGAGATGACTTTTAATATCTCTAGTTTATTTGATTCTGGCTGCTACCTTGAATAAGTATACCTATGTTCTTATTTGGGCTTGACCAAATGACCGGGCTTTAACCATCGACCATGCTTTAACCTTCAACTTGTAGGCAAATACCCTTGTTTTAGATGCCGCAGTTGACCTGTGGTGAAAGATACATGTATCATATGTATTGGTGTGCATTTGTAAGCAAGATATTGTAAATAATTATTAATTCAGAGTGAATTGAATTCTTCATTCTACATTATATACTTACATCAATAACATTTTTTTAGATTACATGACTGATTTCTTTTTAGTTATGTATTTATTTATTTATTCATCTAATTTAATCCATTTTTTAATCATATTGAAATCTGTTTTATTGCTTAGCCATAGCAGTCATGATATTTGAGCATATAACCTTGGTCTTAATCTCTGTATGAAACAACTCTCTGTTGAAATTATTTCTCATATCCTCCAATAACCAAGCCAAAATAAATCAAATTGAATTGCTCTTGTGGTGACCTTGTAGAGTGGATGAATACAATATACTACCCTATACTGCACTTATTACATATGTGCAGATAGATAATGTACCATAGAAATATTGAAATGTTCCTGCAGTCCTGTAACTAACAAAAAAAGGTTTGAAATTTGAATCAATTGTCACTCAAGGATTTTTTGTTGTTGACTAAGTCAACGGCCTTTACATTTAATATAACATGGGGTGAGATATATATATCATAGATTTTTGTCCAATGACGATATAAACCAAAGTATACCAATGCCTAATTAAATATTAATTATTCCTCATGTTGAATTCATTTTGCCGATTGCGAAAAGAAAGTAGTTATTAAAAACTAGAATATTGTTTAGCTGAGAGTCAGAAGGGCATTGGCTTTTATCCTTCTACTTGGCCCTTCTGGCTGTCACCAGACAATAAACATGTCTGTTTTGGCGCCAAAAGGGCACTAACTCAAGGTAGCCCCCAGAAATTGTTAAAGTATTTTTCCCCCTGTAACTCATATATTTTCACACACTAACACACAGTTTACTGCTCTTTTGGCTCTGAGCAGACGATATGTTACAAGTAGGCAAATGCTTCAGAATGATTGAGTGAATTTTAACATTTACCACAAAATCAATAACGATATAGCATTCTAAGTGAATCTTGCCCACAAGTATATTTTACCATATGGGACATATCTACTATCACCGCTGTTGCCTTGGTATTGTATTATCAACCCTCAAGAATATACAAGATGGAAATGGGGTGGGGGCGTAGGAGGGAAACGGGGTGTACATACATTTACATGCACTCTAGGTAAAGTTCAAGAATAGATTCCTTTGTTCAAGGTATTCTTTTGCGGCAAGTGATAACAACCCATGGTTCATGGAGCACATTGTGATCGCGGCTTGCGCAGTAGAAAAAATGATAGAAAAGTGGGAAATGAAATGAATCGGTTGGTTGGATGACAATAGGCAAGACAAGCTCGGCCTTGCTGGAGGGAATGTCAACAGTCAATGAATTTCAATCACTGGAAATGTCACAGACGCTGGTGATTTTCAAGCTAGGGGTTTTAACCCGTTCGTCCCCTTGCCTCTAGAGGGGTCGATATTGAAAAATCAAGAGGAATGAATATGATGTCCTTAAGTGACTCTCACACTCTGCCGTGTAGGCCTACCGTGTGCCACCGTGCGCGAAAATGTCTGCGGACGGTGGAGAACGGCGAGGGCACACGGTGGTTCGTTATCAAAGCGGGCAACACGTTAATAGGGCGTTGGCGCTTATTTACACCCGGTGGGACCCGGCGAAAGTTTTGGGCATGTTCAAAACTTCGCTCAAAACCCAACGTTCTGGACTCTGTTGTTTTTTAATAGCCCGGCAGGTGGACGGTAGGCCTACACGGCAGAGTGTGAGAGCTCCATTAAAGATGAAGTTGAGTTCTGGTCATGCGATTGCATTGTGAAAGAAACGGTGTGGAATTGACCTGAAAAGGTTGATCATCTAGCATATACATATACAGTAAGTACTTGTGTGTATTGCAAGGTTCTGGAATCATCAAAATGATAAGAAATTTGACCAAGTCTTGGTAAAGTTACAAACACTGTACACAGAAAGATGTATACAGGACTATACGAACACGTGGCGAAAAAATTCCTCCAGATTTTTACGATGTCACATGACATGTTTAGAATATGAAGGCATTTGAAGAGCCATGCTTTTCAGGGAACATGTTTTATCTGATGTTCTTCCACACTTGCATAATAACAATGATAACGCTCACAAATTATTTTTCACCTCTTCCCAGAACTCAACCTTCCCTTTAACCATTTCTTTAAAAAAAAAGAGAAGACAACATGCTCTGATTAAACCATGCACTGTGTTTGAGAGGACTTGTTCTGGAATGCAATTTTATTTATGGAAATAACCTGAAACATTCAGAACTTCATTGTATTCATTAGAGGATATGTGAAGGAAAAAGAACATGAAAAAAGAAAAAGAAAGCCCATGCGCATGATTCCCTTTTGTTTTCAGTTTCTCAAATTGAATAGTAATTATTACAACAACACAGAGAAACTCTACTGTTTAGTAGGTGTTTTATGTTTATTTCTTATCAGGGATAAAGACTTTGGATTTAAAAAAAAATCTAATTATACTAAAAATGCAATTATGAGGTCTATAATTGGTGTCTGCGTTTGCCTGAGATCATCAACATAAAATAAGCACCGTAAATGTGTTATTGGTTGTGATACGCTATTGTTTGAGGTCTACTTGCGACAATTGCAGAAATGGTTCGCTGGACTAATTGAATATCCATGATACGAGGTCTCGTGTGGCAGACGACTCTCTAATTGCCACGTATTTCATGCCAGGTACACCTCGCCCGTCAATACTAATGCCATGGTAAATGGGTAGTGGGGTTAATTTGTTATTGATGAGTTTAAGTGAGTGGTGTGCTGCATCGTATGGGGTAGGATCGCTTATAACCATGGTTATGAATCTAATATGACCCTGCGTTGCATTGAGAGATAAGAATGTCTAACAGATATTGTAGACAATACAGAGATTTTAATACTATATTATTTGGTGATACCTTATTATTTGTGAGGGCAGATTTAACGATGTTATGGAAATTGCTACGTTTAGTATCTTGTATTATTAGGATGAAAATATTGCCAGGCATCATTGGGAATCAAGGATATTTTGAGAGTTTATTATGAGAGGGAGAGAAAAGATTTGGATAGGAAGCCAAAGAAGAAGAAGCTAAGGAAGAAAATAAAGGAGAGACAAGGAGAAGATGAAAATTGAAAAAAAGGATAAGAACAAAAAGGTAAATGGGAAGGGAAATATAGGAAGAGGAGATAACAGAAAGATAATAGGAGTGAAAAAGAGGAAGAAAACAAAGGAGAGACAAGTAGTAGGTGACAATTAAAAACAGAAGAAGAAAGTTCACGAGAAAGGAGATAAAAAGGAGAAGGTAAACGGGAAGTGAAATAAAAGGAAGAGAAGATAGAAGAGGAGATGAAAGAAAGATAATAGGATGAAACAAGAGAGGTATAGGAAAAGAATTAGATACACCATGTACATGTAGCATGGTCAATCAGTAGACCTACATATTTAAGTGCAGAAATGAGGTGAAACCGAGAAGAACAGTGGACCCCCCAAAAAATTGTAAGTGAGACCGGTACTCTCTGTATCGCATATCACCAGTTGAGATGACTGGGCCCATGTGTAACTGTACGAAGGCGGACAAGCGAGGGCAGGAAGACAAATATGCCCCCTAGCCATCTAATCAGAAAGGAAAGCTGTTGATAATGAGAAAATCAAATTTGCTCAGTGAATCACACTACTCGCAGAGATCCAACGCTCAAGAAGGATAAGATGAAATCATATTCCTCAAACCCCTCCTGCATGCGAGAACGTTTACGAGCATAAAGGAAAGCAAAGATGCTAGGTGCAGCCTTTAATCAGGGTGGATTTACAAATGATTTGATAAATTTATAGTAGAATATTTTATCATTACTTTCTTGAAGTGTGCCTTGTGGAAAAATATGAGAAATGGAAATGTATTGGTATGGGGACAACATTTTTGCCATGATCTAGCCAATTTTTTTTTGTCGGGTACTCATCCATTAAAAGCAATCTTCCCTTGCCTTAATTCCCCTTCTTTGAAAGTGGAAGAAAGATCAGGGTTATCCTCTTTGGTCAAACATAAGTGTCTTAGAGTTTGTTTTGAATTTTGAAAACAATAAGGCCCACATACCAGATACTTTCATAGCAGCAATCCCTTTTGAAACTATGATTACCTATAATGTAATAATGAATTAGGGTAATGAGGAGGATGCTCAAGACAAGAAGAAGTGGAGGGAGGGAGTGTCATCATGGCGCAAATTCCACTGATTTGTTGAAAAGCTATAATATGATGTAAAGCGCTGTTCTTCAATTTATTCTGTTCAATAGAAATTTCTTTGGTATTACAAAATCATAGAATAGCAATATGCAGATATCATAAATGTTCTTGTCTTGCACTGAACATAGTAAATTGCAAGAATGAGCAGAAAGTCAAAATCAGAAAACAGAAACGGGAGCTAAAGGGAACAAAGAAATTTCTTTGTTTTTTTTATGAGATTCATCTTAGATGTATATATTTCATTTGTTATCAAGTTTGTCACTTCAGTTCCACTTATCTGTCCTACTTTGTGTATCAACAATATTAGGGCAGAAGATTTGTCATGAAAGTCTGACATATATTTTTATATTTAATTCTATCGTTGGGTATACAAACAAAATTGCAGCTCATGCGTACAAGTTTATTCTATGATACTACTTTAGATCAAGATATAATCCATTTCCCTGATTGATCTGAAAGAAAAACCACAATTTTGATATTAATTCAATTGAAAATTAATTTTGATGGAGACTGGGAAATAAAGATCATAAGTGGGTTCAGCATGGTACCCCATGAGGGTTGATGCAGCATCTAGAATGAATTGATAAATGCTCTTCTTCTTTATTTCATCTACTTCTCCCATTTTTTCGTGAGATTCCATCTTTGATTAAGAATGATATGATTGAGAAGAAGTCATTTTGGGGGGCAGAGTAAATAAGAAGGCAATTTATGAAATGAATTCTGTGTCAGCAGCCAGCCAACTCGGTGACAGCCAAACTCTTTCCAATTTGAGTCCCCTGATCAATACTCCAGCTCTCAACGGCACGGTGTTATTCTTGCAATTCCAAGCGATCGCTCTCTCATTGACGGAAGGAAGGCAGCTGGAACGAACGTGGCTGCCTGACTGTATCCAGGTTGACTACCCTGAGAGTTATGAATTAATTAATGAATTCTCAAACCAATTTGATAGGGAAGAGTGATGTATAAAGGCATGAATCTTAGATACCTGACATAACTTTCAAAATCATGGCTCACCTTTACAAATCAGGAAAAATACCCATCCCTTCCTTTGGGCAAGGGTAGAGAGCAAAAGTTGTGTTTGGTCATTAATTGCCATTCGATGGAGCTCTCTTTTTTTGTCTTTTTTGTCTTTTTTTTTTTTGGGGGGGGGGGTCCTATTGAATGAAAAGAAAAAAGTCTGGGTCATTTATTGATGATGGATATGTTCATTGACTGCATGCAACAGATGATTTTGTAGCTTGATTGCACAGAAAGCTGATGATGGAAAATGGTAGAAAGTGAGAGGGAAAGAGAAAGGGATAGAGAGGGACAGAGACGTATAGACAGAGACAAAGAGATATGAGGAACAGAGGGAAAAAAATTGCTGTCACATGAATACTTCAGTGAATTTCCTAGAATTGGGAACTGTTGTCTCTAGGCAGATGAATGGATTTGTATGCTACAACATGCTTGAAAACTTCTGATAGTGATGGATATATTTATCATTAGCCTGATAGAAATTTTCTAATCAATTTGTTCTCTTCGGTAAAATAAGTTTAAAAAAACAACAAACAAACAAAGAGGGAGATACATGCTCTTCATGCCTATATATGTATGTGATTGGAGAATGTGGAGAGTGAAAGTGTAGCATATGGAACTGAAAGGCAGGAAGATCAAAAGGTGATAAGGAATATAAAGGAGAAGAACTTCTTTGAGAAACAGGAGCCAAACAGTATGAACAAAATCATTGAGTATAAATTATACGTGCCTGAGATAGATTTATATGCTTTGTCACAGTAGTCTAGATCATAGAGAAGTTTGCATAGCAGATTGTAGAAAGAAAAAAAGAAGAAAAAAACAGGAACAGTTTATGATAGAAATTATTCAGGATTCAAATCAAATAAGTTAGTCCGATAGAGAGCTACAAAGGTCATGGTCGAATATGCAAGTTGAAATGGGTTTAATAAAGGATATAGAGATTTTGCATATATCATTTATTAAAAAGACACTCTGTCTATTAGGTATTGATTCAGCTCCTCAACATGGGGCACACTCTTAGTACAATTGGCACCAGAAATGTTATCAAATAACTTGTAGGAAAGTAAAAACTTTAAAAGAATCACAGAAAAGAAGGACAAATTAGGAAAGAAGAAATGTAGATACACCATCTTAGGTAGTTACATGTAGGTTTCTGCACACAAATATTCTGTGTCTTAATATTCACGATGTATGATTCATACTTTCTCTGTTAAAGGGTCCCCATGAAGAAAAAAAGTTGTCTGTCCCCATGCCCTCATTAATGATGGGGCCCCTGTTGAACTACCGTAAGAATAATTTGAAATCCAACAAAGTCAAGCAGCTGATAAAAAGATAGCAGAATTACATGACATGCACAAATAATTCAACAAAAACAAAGTCACATGTATGTTTGAGATTTCCACTCTCAGTCAGTGAATACAAAATTGGGTTTTAAATGAAACATGATTTTGCCAAAGTCATGCTTTCTGAAATCACATGAAAGCAGTCAAGATAGATCTCAGACAAGTTTAAAGAAAAAGTTGAGTTCTGGTCATGCGATTGCATTGTGAAAGAAACGGTGTGGAATCGATCAGAAAAGGTTGATCATCTAGCATATAAGTATTGGTGTGTACGGCAAGGTTCTGGAATCATCAAAATTATAAGAAATTTGACCCAGTCTTGGTAAAATCACAAGCACTGTATACAGGAATATATGTATATGGGACTACACAAACATGTGGCATAACAAATTGTATGCTGTTACATGCCACATTTAGAATATTAAGGCATTTGAAGAGCCATGCTTTTCAGGGAATATTTTTTATCTGATGTTCTTTCACACTTGCAAAATAACTATGATAACGCTCACAAATTATTTTTTACCTCTTCCCAGAACTCAACCTTCTCTTTAATTGACATCAGAGCTCTTCAGCTTTAAATACACCAAATAATGTTTTCATTAGATCTTGGAAGTGGGGAAAAACGGCATCTATGAATAGATTCATTACTTGAATAGTCAACTCTAAAATCACCAAGAATATACCATGTTTGTGTAATACCTGCATGTGCATGTGGTGACATGGTCGAGTGGATATGTCACCAGACTGTGGATCACAAGGTCCGCGGTTCAAGTCCCGCCGCGGCACTAATGTCCTTGGGCAAGACATTGATCTACATTTGCCACTCTCCACCCAGGTGTTAAAATGGGTACCCGGTAGGATGCGAAAGCTAATGTGGTTTGATTAGCAAGTGGCGCTTGTAAAATGGCGACTGGCTGGAATGCTCCCCAGGGAGTGGAGAATGTGCATACCTTGTGTGCGGGTAAGCCTGAATCCGATGACCGGGGTAATAATATGTTCCGCGCCTAGAAACGTAGTATTAGGCGCATTATAAATGTGAGCTATTATTATTATTATTATATTAACTACTCCCCCTTATCCTTCTCTGGGAGAAATCATTGAACATGGAACTTTTTAATCTCAGTATGTCACAGTAGAAGATGTATTTCTTGATTTACAAGCAGATAAAACTCAAGTTTGTCAATTTAAAACCATCATAAAATCTCTCATGAGCTCATATCTGACGGTAACTCACTGCAATACAAGTATAGGAGGAAGTATATAGAAATACAGATGTCGTAAATGCTACAATGTTTTTTACGTCTTCAAATAGAGATTTTTCTTTAAAACCCTATTTTTACAAAAAGATAATTGTCACAACATCCATCATCCACTCAATTTTAGATTGAGTATTGAATAAATAATATAAAAATGTGTACAAGCCTACAAAATCTGCCAAATGATTTTGATAGAAAATATAAAACATGAGGGATGAGTGCAGCTGGTCTATTTGAACTTGATGTATTAGAGTGTCATATATATATGAAATTGTTATTTTCAAATGTGAAGTTGTAATGCCTCAGGTTATATCAGTGCTTTAATATGATTTTAATCAACTACATGATCAATAAATGAGTTGAGACAATTACTCATGATTCTTCTCCTCATTCTTCTTCTTCTCCTTCTCCTACTCCTTCTTCTTTGTTTTCTTGTTCTTCCCTTTCTCTTTCTCCTTCTCCTTCTCCTTCTTCTCCTACTCCTTCTTTGTTTTCTTGTTCTTCTTCTCTTTCTCTTTCTCCTTCTCCTTCTCCTCCTTCTCCTTCTCCTTCTTCTCCTCTCCTTCTTGTTATCCTCCTTCATTTCCCTCTCCTTCTCCTTCTCTTTCTTCTCCGCCCAGAACTCAATATGACTTTTTATAGTGAAAACATGTAACTCATCTCAAATCCAATTTTATAATGTGAATATTTTTCTCATTTGGTGTGTATCTTACAGAGACCTGTCAAGCAACATGCTTGGTAGTGTGAATAACACCATGTTCATTGGACTATCATCACTAGAGGAACTGTGAGTAAACCCCTTCCATCCAAGCCCCATTATATACAGGATATACACTGGTCCAAAAAGTTACCTCGCAGTGAGCCTATTTAATTGGCAGGGAAAAAAAATACACTGGGGCTCGGGTGAAGTAGCCCCAGAATGCCAAAAGAGCCCCCGAAAGTCATAAAAGAGCCCCCCAAAATTGCATAGAGTTCGATGCAAAACAAAATAAAGAGTGTTATTTCATGCAAGCAAGCTTGAAAAGTAGCCCCTAAAATTTGTTAAATATTTTTTTCCCCTGTTGATTGGCCTATTTTGGACTCTCTTTACAGGGACTGCTGGTATGACCAGCTAGCCACAATTATCTGTGGATAACCTAAAGTGGCTATCGTTCGCAATTACAAGACATTTACCAAAAAGAATTGATCCTAACAATCCTTTGTATTTAAAAACTGCATTCTCATTTTTTGAAATAATTATTGTAAATAATGAAATTCATAGTCTTACATGTACTTGTACAAACGCATGATAATTACTTAATTACACATACTGTACATCTGCTTTGTTATAAGACTGATGTATATGTTCATTGTGTAAATTATTTCTGCTATTGCCTGATTGTTATGTAATGCTTTGTGTTTGTATTTGACTCCAACCTTATTTGTGCAATAAATAAAAAATTGAGACAAATTTCTTGCTAATTACTTTACCAATATACGCCTAACATCTGGGAGTTACTTCTATTTTTAAGTGTAATCGTAAATAAATAAGGCTATTATTTGTAAAATTGTTGTACAGTCAGCTTATGATTCTTAATGTGTTTTCTCTTCCAGGATTTTTTCCCACAACCAGATATCAACCATTTCACAAGCGACTTTTGACCGCCTCACCATGCTCAGGAGACTGTAAGTTTTTAAAAAAAAATCTTCTTTGCAATTTTTGTGTAAAACGTTAAATGAATAAATTTCCATGCATTGAAGATACTCTATTTTGTAGCTATGATTTTCTTTAAATCCCTTGCTCTTTGTGATAGGTATTCATTGCATTTCTAAATATCCCAAATTCTCTTTTGAAAATTGTAAACTGAATATCAATTTTTTTAAAGTCCTCATCCTATCCTTATTATACAAAGAGCAATATCTATCAAAGCATTGATGAATATATAAATAATTTCTTGTCATTCATCCCAGTTTTATACTTGGATGAATAACCAGAAATTTAATATCCATATATTGAAGATACCGTACTCTTCTCTGTTCCTATGATTTCGGTTCAATCTGACTCTGGTTGTTCGAACAAATCTGTTGTCTTTTATCATCTCCCTATCATAATTAGACAAATGAGAAAAAAATTCTCTGGAGGCATTATTAAATGGGAAGTGTATGAAGCTGGGGGTGAATAACCATTATTTTAATATCCATCCATTGAAGATGCTCTCCTCTCTCTAGGCTTGTCCTCATCAGCTCGATATTGCCAAATAGCCCGCTATTTCTGATTTGGGAAATAATCCAGAAGTAACAAATCACGTTTTCATCAGCTCGAGATTCGACCTCGAAACTTGAAACTTTACCTTGAGAAATTAGCTCGAGATATTTTGCTAAGCATTCACGCATAGTGCAAGTCTTCGGGCTGGTGAATTCATTTGCAAACTATCCCAAGATATCTTGGGATGATTATCCCGACCAAATATCCTGCTAATTGCAACTTCCGGCTGATGAAGAGGCAAACTAACTGGATAACTTGCGATCGGGATAGTTGAAATAGCTGGATATTTGACAATCTCGAGCTGATGAAAACAGGCCTCTTGTAGCTTTGATTTCCTTCAAAGCCAG
Organism: Strongylocentrotus droebachiensis; assembly: GCA_035222895.1. NCBI lineage: Eukaryota > Metazoa > Echinodermata > Echinoidea > Camarodonta > Strongylocentrotidae > Strongylocentrotus > Strongylocentrotus droebachiensis. The sequence goes on from JAVYIG010003307.1 coordinate 71,385, forward strand.
TTTTGTTGTGATAGTCGTAACTTCCCCAGATTCCCATGGGCTGATTCCTTTCCAGTGATGTTATGACCTTTATGAGACTAATTGCCCTCGTAAACCTCGGTACTCTGGCAAAAAAGTATATTTTCATGCCATTTGTAATCAAAGCAATTATTTTGCCCTTCAGCGAAAGGAGTTAGTGTCTGTTCACACAATGATTTTCTGCAGCTGTTGCACAATGTTCACTTTTACGTTTTATAGAAATGTCATATTTGAGTTTTATGGTAATATAACATGTTGACTTTGATTGATTATGATCTGTGTTTATCAATTTGATTATATCTTATAAACATTCAAAACATATGTCTTTTATAATATAGCACCAAATATATGTAGGCCTATACTTTTAATTATAATTTGTTTATTATTTAAGGGTGGTAAAATCCTTGTCCAAGTTGTAGTTCGACTAGATATGGCTCAGCATGTCCGACCTTTGACCTTGCCCATTGCTTTTTTAAATAATAAAAATATATCTTTTAAATGTTGATTCCATTATTGATAATGATAATAATATTATTGGATACTTCTATAGTGTACATATCCACATGCGGTTAATTGAACAAGTATTGGTGAAATTTTAAAAGTATACATATCGTCCTTGTTTTCACGAAGTGACGGTAGTGAGGAAAATCGTAACGCTAAGTGAATGCAATTTTATTTCACTACTGTCACTTCGTGAAAACAGCGACGATATATAGAAATACTATGAATATTAAAGCCCCATTGCACTACTTATAGCTACTTGCGCCCTCTATATAGCAAACAATGCCTAAGCGGTGACCATTGGTTCCCCATGGTCCCCTTTTTTCTCATGTTAATTGAGAGCTGATTTGATGAGATAACCACCTGTCAGTGACCTTGCTGGGTGGTCTAATCCCTCCCGGCCAAACTAGTCCAAATAGGCTTTAAAGTAAAATTCTGATGAGTGACAACATCTTCTATTTTCTTGCAGTGACTTTGCGTCAGAGTATCTAGTCTGCGACTGTAAGTTGGACTGGATCGTGAAGTGGAAGCGAAATCGAACCCCAAAAGTCAAGATCTCGGACAGTACGACCTGTGCAGTTCCAGAGTCCCTGGCGGGAAATCAGGTCAGCAGTCTGAAGAAAGCCCAGCTCAACTGTGGTAAGTAATTAATGTTATTCAAATAGGATTAGAATGATGGTAGTATTGTTGGTTATTTTACCTGACTGCTAAGAAAGCATAAAAGCTTGATAGTAAGCAACCAGAGGACCAACAGCTTTAGGTCCTCTCTGAGAGACCTGGTAATGAGGATTAATGCCTTATCAAAGGGCACTAGCGCATCGCCTTGGTTTCAAACCCCGGTCGCCGGATTACAAGACCACTGCTCTACCAGCTTAGCTATCGCGTCTCCGATGATGAAAAGAGCATAATAGCAACATCAACAAGAACAGCAACAATCACTCAAATTCTTATCCATAGTCACGATTCCCCAACTGTCTTTTCTAGTGCAATAGTCGGACTTCACCACTGCAAGTGACAAGATTTAAAGTCCTACAGGACCGTTGATAAATCAATGGTTGCCTGGTAAGAGGTCGCGTAGCGTGGGCGCTGGTAAAAAAGGGGAACCGAGAAAAACGCTTTTGAAGTTTTAATACTTACTTCAATTGCTAAAAACGACAATGTCTCTATGTTCCATGTAGCCAAAACTATTCTTAGAGAAAGATATTTACCTGATTTATTGGGTTCTCAAATTAATTTGCAAATATATCTTTCTTTTGCTACACTAGTACGTTTTGCTGGAAACAAAAAAATATGTTGTCTTGATTTGTCTGTGGTCGTTTCTGTTGCAATGGTCTGACTTCACCCTCCAGATGTCAAAAGTTAAGTCCCAAAGGACTGGTGATATTTGTTGTTTTAATTCCTCTACTTTCTTTTTCTGTTCCAATTGTCAGACCTCCTTCAGATACCAAGGTTTAAAATCATACAGGACAGTCCATGCATCGCTGTAGGCAGTCATGTGTCCTGATCAACAGTTCTTGATTCCTCTTCTGTTTTTTCCCTTCCAACGGTCAGACTTTCCCCTGCAGATGTCACGCTTTGAGATCCGTCCCAGCAGCGACCAGGTGGTGTTCAAAGGAGACCCTGTAGACAGTCATGTGTCCTGATCAATTCTCTTGATTCCTCTTCTGTCTTTTCTCTCTTCCAACGGTCAGACTTTCCCCTGCAGATGTCACGCCTTAAGATCTGTCCCAGCAGCGACCAGGTAGTCTTCAAATGAGAACCTATATCGCTTCAATGCCTGATCAATAGTTCTTGATTCCTCTTCTGTCTTTTCCCTTCCAATGGTCAGACTTTCCCCTGCAGATGTCACGCTGTGAGTTCCGTCCCAGCAGCGACCAGGTGGTCTTCAAAGGTGACCCTGTAGACAGTCATGTGTCCTGATCAGAGTTCTTGATTCCTCTTCTGTCTTTTCTCTTCCAACGGTCAGACTTTCCCCTGCAGATGTCACGCTTTGAGATCCGTCCCAGCAGTGACCAGGTGGTCTTTAAGGGAGACCCTATCTCGCTGGAGTGCATCGCTACCTACCTGGACGAGACCCAGCAGATGGTGTGGCTGCGGAACAAGAAGATCCTGGAGAGCAACGCCTCGGCCGGGATCACGATCGAAACACACATCATGGAGGAAGAGGCGCTCATGACCAGCACCCTAACCGTAAGTCGTAGGACAAAAAAAAAAAAACAAGAGCGATAAACCTGGGGTGTGTTTCACAAAACTTGTCGTCAGTGCCAAATGACAGTTTTTGATATAAGCTAGTGAAATCCTTGCTTCTGATTGGGCTTTAGTATTGAGTTACAAATAATTTTGTGTAGCTGTACATTTTATATCTGTCTATGGAGTTATGAACTATGTTTATTGCAAAACCAAGCAAATCTTTTTATTTTCGTTTTTTGTTTTAAGATTATGGAGGCCTCCAGGGGTTGAACGTCTTTGAGATGTATATTGAAAGAGTGAATTGTGAATTGTAAATAGTGTATGTATATTGCTATTTCTACAAGCTCTTGAAAAAGCTTTAAATGCCACTTTAGTGCAGAATATTATTAAATAATAATGGTGGATAATTATATAGTGCTTATCCATTATGCCGTAATGTCATAGCCGAGTGGCCAATTATGAAGTGCTGGGTAGACAGTAGCAAACATGGATTTGTGTTTAGTCAGAAGACGCTAATACCGACCTGGATTTGAACCCTATACCCTTTGACTGAAAGGCAAGTGAAGGAACTACTGTTCTCGACACCTCCATATAAAGGTAGATCATAGATAATATAATATCAAAAACTCCTCAACCTTCGCTTTAATAATCAGATTCAACAGATAACCCAAAGCACCGGTCTGTGGAAGATGGAGTGCCAGGTGATGACTGGTAGCGGGCGTGGCAATACCAACGTCATGATGGATCTGTATGTGTTCGGCAACATCAATCAGTCTCACAACTGCCAGGAAGAATTCACTACTAACAACAAAGGTAAGAGGATGATGATCATGAGGAGAATGAGGAGGAGGAGGAGGAGTAGGAGGAGAATGATGATGAGTATGTTGATGATGTTGATGGTGATGGTGATAAGAAGGAAGAGGAGTATGATGAGGATGTTATTAAGAGGGGTATTGATGATGATGATGATGATGAAAATGATGATGGTTAAGATGATGATCACAATGATGATAGAGTGTCGGCCTGTCAGGTGATGACTGGTAGCGGGTGTGGCAATACCAACGTCATGATGGATCTGTATGTGTTTGGCAACATTAATCAGTCTCACAACTTCCAGGAAGAAGTCCCTTAAACAACAAATATATTTCTTTTCCCTACTAGGTACCTTCCAGTGGCAGGCCACCATACCTGACATGACGGCAGAGGTGCCCTGCCCGAATGGAGGGGGCCTCCACTTCAGTGGCGGTGACCCCAGCAGGGCCAAAGCAAGGCGTACCTGTTTGGAGGGGGGCCGCTGGCAGACCCCTCAGACGGAGGCCTGTGACTACGCAGATGAGGCTACACGCATGCTAGAGAAAATAGCCATGGTAAGAAAGCGTATGTGGGAACTAAAGATCATATAAAGATGTTTAATTAGGCCTAAAAAAATATATGTTGTATTGCCCTTTGCGACCGACCCAAAAATCTTTATAAGCATAGTAGCATACACATGCTTTAGCAGTCACGCAAAACAAACAATGGCAAAGCATTATTCAATAAAATCTGAGAACGTATACTATTATCTAGATCTATTAGGAATAAATCATTGTCAAAATAATTCCATAAATTGGGGTTAAAAAAAATGTTCCAACTATATGAGCGACAGTGTAGAAGCGAGAGATTGAAAATAGGTACTGATTCTTATTGCTGATACCCCAGCAAATTTGACCAGTACACTTTATTATGCATAAAGCTTCTCTTCTAGATCCCAGGTTATTTTCATTCAGATATTTTTTGTCAAATTCAGTCATATTCTGAATAAAACTGAATGTAATTGGAAGAAAAAAAAACTTTTGATTAAACAAAGATCAACTGTATTTATTTTTAATTGTTACAATTACCCAGTTTTAACTAGCATAAGCTGACCTACATGAAATTAACTTTGAATTTTGTATTTCATTTTTTCACACCATACAGTCATCGTATAGAAATGCCTCAGTGGCGCTAATGGCAGCTAGGAGGGTAGAAGTTCAAACAGTGGATGCTCACACCTTCGCTGACAAGCTGAAAGTGGTCTTTGTGGCTAGATTCATTGAAAAGATTCATCAGTTGACAACTAAAGATGTGAGTATCAAGTTTTATTGTTGATATTAAGCCAATCTCCTACATGTAGTCCCACTCATTCACTTAAAATAATTGTATCTACCTACATGTATACTTTACAGTGTAGCTGTGCTATATGTATATGGGCATTTCCATGTTAAGTGGGTACTTCTGTGATGTAAATATGGTCAAAATTGTTTTCACCCCTAGAGCAATCAAATTTCTCCCTTTGCTTGTCCAATATCTATATTCTATATTTTTATGAGGGAAAAGATAAGTGTGATTTCATGTTAACTTTGCAGAGGTCGTAAAGTAGGACATGTATTGGGGGGAACGTATGTAACATTGGACAGAAATTTGTAACTTAAATTACCTCTGATTTATTATTTGCTCAATATATAAATGCAATGTTCATTCATGTGAGTTAAGTATCAATAAAACATCAATTTAACAATCATCTCAGATTTTGCTTCTTTTTTAAATTTTTTTTTATAGCTTTTTTTGTGAATCAGAAAAACAAATATTTAAGGAATGTTTGCAATGTATCATGTATTATTGAATGAATAAATCTTTCACACATGTTTTAATGGTGCGTACTCTATTAATTTGGTGTCACTGTGTACTGGATGTTGATGCTATGTTCATATATTCCAGGATAAAATAAAATCTAGAAGTTATAATTGTTGATGCATGTTGGAACCAATTAATAAGAATAGGGAACGTATGTAACGGTTGGACAGAACAGGCATCTAAACGTTTGTTTGAATTCTGTTTTGGGACACATATTTCATAATCAATATATTCATAAGCGTTGCATAGGTTAAAATGTTTCATTGTATTGATCATTTTAAATTGTTTTGTGTTTAGGTCATTGTAAATTCATTTTGTTTCAAATCACTGCCTGGCCAATGTTACATGTGTTCCGTATCAGAACTTCAAAAGCTGCAGATTTATGGAGAATAAGTGAAATGTGAATGGTCTTTAATTATTAAGTATAATGAAATCAATGAATTTGCCAACTGATATACGGTTTGTAAATCTGTAAAATAGATTAATTGATAGTTTTGAAATCTTATCTCACCTCTCATTAATCTTTTGACCAACTGCAAAAGCAAGCAACGAACTTCAGTGTACAACTTAAATTGTCCATGGATGAACCATTTATATAAATTTATAAAATTATGAACACCTGAATTGCAAATTCAAATTTAAAAATGATAAGATAGTAACTATAGTCACATGGAAAGAAGTTGGCACAATATAGAATAAAAGGCAAACACTAATCATTTCATTGAAATTGAAATTTCACAAAACCTTATATACAAATTTAAAAGTAGTCTAGGTGATGTCTTTAATAGTCAGTAGCCAAAATGTGTCTCGGACACAGAGCCCAATAATAACAGACTGTTAAACAATAATATTGAGCATGCATTTCACTACATGTAAGCATTAGCTTGTAATCAATTCCCATCAAGACTGGGAAAGTAGTTGACACAATATAGAATAAAAGGCAAACACTATTCATTGATATTTCACAAACATCATGTCGTTAATTACAAATTGTCTATACAGGATTTGTATGCTTTTATTCTAGAGTTCTTTTATCTGCTAACTACAATGTGTATGATATTTACCTTTTATATTTCTTAATTTTTCATAAATGCTCTATTTAATTCTATTTTTGCTCAAAATTATGATCATTCATTTCAAGTAAGTTCAAATCAAATACATGTATTTATAACAATCATTTTGATGTAATTCAGATCTGAAATTCAAAAAAGATTTGACACTGCATACTCAATGGGTTATTTTGCATATTATAATGCATCAATTCAATTGAGCATTCATTAAATATTTTCAGTAAATAATTGTGTCTTTGTGCCAATTTTCCATGAATTTTATTTGTTTTCATAACACACAAGTCTATTGAGGTAATTAAAACCTTACTGAAGTACAACGTGAGAACAATAAATTAGCACGATCCAGCCATTTAATCATGTCTCCTTTTTAACATCAATACACGCAGTTCTAGGTTTTCCTCTTACACGAGAGTCAGAGAATATTGTAAGGATTTTAAAACCGATGGTTTGGGACGATATCGGGTGTGCTGGACTTTACACAAGTTCTCTGAAGAAGTTGGAATGACTCGATTCATTATTAACCAATCTATGAGTAATAAGACATTCATAAATTGTATGGAACAAGTCATGATTCTGGGGAGAGTTCTGCAAAGGTGAAAAATTGTAATCTAGTGCTGCTGATGTCTTCCCGAAGGACAGGGTTAGGCATTTTCTTCACTTTCTACATTCCCGAGACACATCCTCACGTGCTGGCCATATAAATAGCCCCGGATGAGACTCCGACTCGGCCATGTACTTGATGACAAGATCTTCTCCCACAACATCTTTCACCTGAAATCAAAAGAATTAAAGATGAAAAAAATCATGAGTTTAAAATCCATTGTGCTAATTCAAATTTAAATGTATTTGTATTTTTTTTTCTTTTTTGACTTGTTAAGATTTTCTCACGTTAATAGTAATCATGCACATTTTCACTCCAAACAGATAGATATTTCCTGGTTTTGAAACATGAAGGCATTAAATGATTAACAGAAGGATTGTAAAATATCAATGCAATGATATGACTCAGGTAATGTAGATGCAATATTTTGTATAATTTAGTGTAGGCTCAATAATGAAATAATTCTTGTGTATAAAATGTCATCCATTGAAAAGTAAAATAATTTTTTTTTTTAATGCGACCTTTTGAAGAAAACACAATTTATTGAAGATAACCAACATTAAGTAATCAAGCAAGCTGTTGGTAAGTATAAATTTGTTTTTTTGTTTTTCCTGATTTAGGCAACTGCAGTTGCTTTTTTTGCGTGAGCTAAATTGGGTTGCGGTTGCACCTATTGAAAATGCGAGATCGGCGAGAGTTACCAGTGTTGCATACATGAAAAGCTACATATGGGACTGTAATGTAATAATATCACTACACGTTAACATTTAGCACTAGCAGACCAGAAGAGGAAAATATAATCGTACACCACTAAAGTTACACATGACTCATTTTCGGAAACATATTATGATCTTTTACTGTATTTCAAAAAGATTTTGAATAACAAATACGTACCATTCCACGATTTTCAAAGCCTAATCTAATTACGATCGGATGTCGTCTGCTGCTCACGTCCGACACGTACGTAAATAGGACAGAAAACATGTTCTGTCATACGTGCGTACGTGTCGTTCTAACTACCAGCAACCGTGAACGTACGCACAAACTGGACAGAAGTTATATAGAGCTACACGGCCCCGCGATTGTAGAAGTCAGCGCATGGATTGCAAGTACAATCAAACGTTGCAGTGCCTTGGTTCACTTGACTGATACGTGGATTATCCATGCGTCATATTCGCGGACGCCACGGTCCGGTTTTTTAGTTGTTACGTACGTTCGTGAGTTGGACCGAATATTGCACTCCAAATTTTGAATAGATTTTATCTCTATTTGCGTTTATTTTGACGATTTTTTTCTTGGTCTACATTTCAACCTTCATCAAAAGAGTTGCAAAGCACATAAAACTGTTGGGTGACACAACTAATAATTGTGGGAAAATTCACTCTGAACGTACGTAACACAGGTGGACAGAATCTCTCATTCAGCCAATGTAATTTTCAACTCTCTTACTCTCCCTCTTTAAAGCTCAATCGCCGTAACTATGATCAATGCCGTAATCCACCCGCATCAAAATCTCTTTTCAAAACATGAAACATCAATTTCTTTTTAGAATTTTTATTTGCATCACCCTCAAAATCACACCACTCAACATTTACTGATTGTACTTTGGAATTTTTAATAATAATCATTAAAGAAAAGAGGACAACACAACCAAATGACATTATTAGTGCATGGAATTGTCTTTTTTATTTCTTTATACCATCAACAATGAAAATAAAAACACAGAAAGCCACAGGATATTTATTTAATTTTTCTGTAAGCGCTTTATTCTTTCACACACAGAAGTACCCTATTACCGTGGAAATGCCCATATGTATACATAAATGAAAGACTACAATACTGTAAGACGTAGCTGATACCACCAGTTGGTTATTGTAGCCAAGCTTTGGCATTATTTCCTGTAGTCTTGTATCTTTCATTAATATTTTGCCCATTACACAAAAGATGACATGTCATATTTGACTGTGGTAGTCCACAAGGCGTGATGGCTCAGTGGTAGAGCAGTGGTCTCATAACCTTGAGGTCACCGGTTTTGAAACCAAGTTGATGCGCTCATGCCCTTCGGTAGGGCTTTCATCCTCATTATCAAGTCACTCGGAGAGGACTTAAGCCATCGGTCTCCTACTTGCTTACTTATGAGGGTTCACATGCCTTCTTTGATAGCCGTCAGGTAAAACAAACAAACTAAATATAACTAAATAACTAAATAACAAGCAAAGCAGAAATTTCAATTCCATCAGTAGCTATAAACTTATTTGTGAAGGGATATATGATTTTCAGTTTGATGTGAGCATCAAGATCTGCTTACCTGTCAGGATTACTCTCTATGTAGGTCTGAGCCCCATCTAATACAAAGAGTCTATATCAATCGCAACTATCGCAACTAGGAGACTGCAAACTTGCATATGATTGGAGGACATGCAATTGATTTGGATCAATCACAACTCTTCATAAGACGGGGCCCCGTTTTGTCTTTGCCTTTGTGCATATTTCTATGCAAAAAAATGTGAAATGTGAAACATTATCAGTAACTGCTTGGTTGAATGATAACGAGGTATTATATCGAGGGCTCAGTGACACAAAGACGTAACTCCATATTTTGCCCAAATTAATATCTGATATCAAAATGTTCAGAAAAATGTGGGCTTTCCAGGAAACACAACTCTACCCAACACCCTATTGAAGTCAATGGCTAGTGAAACACAGACTTAACTCTTTAAGGCCCAATTGCTCAGTGACACATAAAACACTTTTTCTCAAAATGGAGTTCTGTCTTTGTGTCACTGACCCCTCGATATTCAACATCTTCATTACTGTATTTCATCTTTCCATCATTCCTGTAAAACCCATTTCCAAGAATCGAGAGAGAGGGAAGCGGAAGATGCATCTGAAAGCAGCCAGTATAGATCATCTTACAGCCCGGAGCCATAAGATAGGATCCGTGACATGCTCAATCACATATCATGCGCTTTTTATCTAATAACAACACAGCCCAGTCTGTCTGTCTGTAGTGAATATGATTGTCATTCTGTTGCATGGTCGTGGCTGAAGGCTGTTTATATGTAATGGGAGCACTCTAATATATTGATTGTGATGCGGCATGATGGTTGTCAAGACAGATGGACAGGGTATTCTGTCTTATACACACCATCAACGATGCAAGTGGGAGGATTACTTAAGTTTCATATCCATGTTCCCCCTCCATCTTTATCTCCTATTTCTCTTGTCTCTCTTTACTGTTCCCTCTTTTCTCTCTTTTGCTGTTCACTCCCTCCCCCTCTCTCTCTCTCTCTCTCTCTCTCCCTTCTCTCCTCTTGATTTTTCATAGATGTGTACGTCCTACCTCTTCCAATTCCAATTAGAGTTCAGTAAAAATGGTACTTCCATCCATTAACTAGACTCATTCGATATCTTATAAATATTCTTCAACAGCTTGGTCAAGTGATGATCAACATTGCAAGTAACCTGATGGAGGTCAACTCTACTCTCCTTGCTCAGAGCCAGATACAGGATAGGTCGTGCTCAAAGTAAGTCAACCATTTCTTAATTGATCTATTAAAGTTTATTGACAAGAGGCATATGCTTTGTAGGCAGACTGTCATTACATATGCTCTGTATGCAGACTGTCGCTTGGACTGTAAAAAGACCATTTCTAGATTGTAATGTGGCATGTGGACTTAAGCCCTGCATTATACGTACACAAAATGCAGGATAGAAGTAGAAAACCCTATGCCCTTGGATAAGACATTTCATGGAGGTCTTGTACATAGAGTCACACCACAAGTATTTTATTGATGCTCTCTCAAAGTGTTAAGTCTTTTGTTTTGGTACACTGATTCCAATCAGTTATACAGAGAGGCAGAGGGCCAGGCTCCTCTTAAAGGTAATACAAAGTTTTGGTATGGGGTCATGAATTCGGTTCAAATGAACATATTGGGAGCATATGCGATCCAACAATATTCAGTGATCGTTTTCGCAGTTGAAATCGAGTCTAAAGTTGTGAAATTTTAGATAATAAACTCTTTATGTTGTATAGCTCCCTCTCAAGGTCAAGATATTAATTAAGCTATAAAACAATGTTTCTTGACTAAAATCGACCGGTTAGCTATTCCGTTTGGAAATTATATATCACAACTACATATTCTGAGATTTTCACGGTCGCAGCTACCATTGTACGGCCGTAGTTGAGAAATCCGAAATTTATCAAAATTTACCGGGAGCACCGGTAAATTTTTATATTCAATTTTTCTCGAAAGCAGAAGTTTTTTAGGGGCTAAATTTTTTAGTGCTTATAATACATCCACAGGGGCATCCAAATATATCAAAATTGTACAAAATCACTACTCACCCAATTTTCAAAATTCCCAAAACTTTGTATTACCTTTAAGATTTTTTTTTTATTGAGGAAGTTAATTTGCTGAGACTCTTTGCATGAATCCCCTATAATTTTTTTTTAATTTTTAAGGGGTCCTGGCGGGGGTCCATAATGCTTGTTAGGGGCTTGTTAATGCTGAGTCCTGCTCATAACGGTCATATTTGTCAAGTTCACCTTTCCCCTTTTTAGGCAGTCAAAGAAATTGTCATAGATACCTGCTAACTTTGTATTACCTGTTACAATTTTAGAGTTCTTTTTTACCACATCCAAAAAGAAAATTTACCTGTAACAGTCTTGATGTCTTGAGGTCGGACATCCTCCTCAGACGCGAATTGGCAGACTGAAGTAAGCCGCCACGTTTTTCTCGATCGCCAGTGGTCATCTTTCATAATGAATCCCTTTAAACTTTGCTATTTCATCTATGTCAGGGTGATAGATGCCTTAGAGTACTTTGCCAGCAACATCCTGCAGCACGGTCAGGGCATAGAGATCGAGCACTACGCCCCCAACATCGCGGTACGGGCCATCAAGCTACCGACCACCAACACCTTCAGCGGGATGCTGTGTGCCGCCATCGTCCCGGGGCCGGGGCAGCTCGAAGACTTCTCCAGACAGAACGTCAAGTGCCACATGAGTAATATCACCTCGGCTCAGCTAGACGTTACTAAAGGGGTAAGTCCGATGATTGTCTTTGTGCTTTGAGCAGATGAAATGGGAAAGCTGTTAATTGTCACACTAAGATTTTTTTTTTTTTTTTTTTCACAAATAGTTTAATAAATGAATGCACGTTTCTTTTGTTTTTGAAAGTATGAAGCACAGTGTAAATTAAAAAATTATTATGTATTTAAGTGTGTAGAACAGAAAATACTAATTTGTGTGTTTGCTTGACATATAAAACAAAATCATGAATAGGTTATGATTTTGATAATTGTTATGGATACATGTATGCGAATTAAATAGCATGTCTCTTATAATTATTGAAAAATCATGGATGAATTGTTAAGAAATAAAAAATGGCTACTTAATCAACCTATCCCTTTTTCAACCAGCCCATCGAAGCATCCATCCAGCTCCCTCCAACCATCTTCCAAGGCCTGACCCAAGGTCAAAGGTCAGCGGCGGGTCAGACGTCCTCCCGCCCTGGTGTGGTTCTTCAGTTCTTTGTCTATAAGAATGGTAGACTGTTCCCTTCTCTGAAGACGACAGCACAGGGGCAGATGGCCATTTCGGAGAGAGCGGTGACCTCTATGGTAGTAGCCAGTAAAATTGGTACGTTGAATGAAGTCGGGACCATTTTGTAGTGCTGTGGATTTCATGTGATTTTGATATACAGTCAAAACTGCTTCAGTGACCACCTGTCTACAAAGACCACATTTTTTTCTCCTTTGAAAATGGTTTCTCGTTGAAACATGTAGGAACCTGAACATATAGACCACCTGCCTATAAAGACCACTATCTTGTTTCCCTTGGGTGGTCTTTATAGACAGGTTTCACTGTACATGCAATTACCAGTGTGTTTATCCCATCGCCTACAGGATCCTGATAGTCTCTATATGAGGCCACCAGTGTATGGGAATAAGAGAATTTGGTAGTCAGTTGGATACCTGTATTCTTATTTCATCATGTTAATTGTGAATTTCTCTGTGATTTCAGATCCATGTTCATGAATTTTAACTGCCACAAAATGATTACAACACCAATTGAATAATGCACCATCCTTATATTCATCTTTGTCTTCTTTTTTACCTGCAGAGAATTACAATGTTGTCAATCTGACAGACCCTGTCACATTGACCTTTCGACCTACGAACCTAGGTCACAGTGAGGCACCGGTGTACTGGGACGTTACTTCCTCAGGTGAGTAGATAAATCAGCAGTGTTAATGAGGCCATCTGCTCTGAATGTAACAGGTGTAATGCATTGCTTTGCAAGTTCGCATATCCCTAGAAGTATTCTCACTTTTTAAACAAAAATGATTTAACTCGTGATGGCTCGTTCAGATGTGACACGTAAACGGTCGCAAACAAAATGTTATCGTGTAAATGAATGTAAATGAATGGCAACTGCGCACAACAAGGTCCTGCACCTATTAAAGACCGTCAATACTACTGGAACAGAAGGGATTAGACCACACAGCGAGGTCGCTGACAGGTGGCTATCTTATTAACTCACCTCTCAACTAACATAAGAAAAAGAGGATCATGGGGGACCAACAGGCACCGATTAGGGAAGTTTTCTATATAGAGGGAGCAAGTAGCTACAAGTAGGACAGTGATACAGAGATGTGAAGCGGTTACACTTTCATGTCATCATTTAAAGAACGCAGTGGTTTTGCCTAAAGCAGAAGGCAGTAAGCATAAAACTACCAGTAACTTTAAGAATGTGCATATTTGATGCAAAAGTATCAAACTTGGGTAGTTATTATGCCTTTTCAGTCTCTTTGTCGTAACATCTGTTGATTTTTTTTTCTATACAGGTTCACATGGGGAATGGAAGTCGGAAGGCTGTAAGATTGTAATGAAGACAGATAACATGACGACGGTTCAGTGCAGCCATCTAACTAACTTTGCCATTCTCAAGGTAACAATCCGTACTATCGATTGAGAATTATGAAAATGCTGAGGTTAGGCTTAATATTAAGAAAATCTTTGCTCTATCACTATTCATTATGGAGTCCATTTTAGAATCTTCTAATTTCAATTTTGTAGCATATAGGTAATGCCAGACATACATTACATTGAAGTGATATTCGTTTTGGTATCTTCAAACTAGCAGTGTTTTTATACTTTCTTTATTTCATGTCTCTTGTCATTCATGTCTCTTCATTTGTACAAATGTTTGTTCAGACTTATAAAAAACCCAATTAAGCTTGGAGGGTGATGGATATTGCACTAAATCAGACTTATTTCTTATCTATTTTTCCTTGTGCACCTCGGAATAGAAGTTCTAGATAGATGGCGCAATACAAATGCCTATAAATAGTATAACTATACATGTCAACCTCCCATGAAATTGACTGATACTACTAATTCACACCTGCTTATGTATAAAGAGTGCAGTATATATTTAAGATGCAAAGAAAAATAGGTTTTCTTTTACAGATTTAGACAAACGGGAAATGCCATGAATATTTATTACAACTGATATGAAATGTGACAATGAAGAGTGCAATATATATTTACAATGAAAAGGAAAAAAGGGTTTTCTATTACAGAATTAATCAAACGTGATTGTGATTGTGATTTTCATAGGACTTCAGTGAACCACAAGGGCAGTATATCAGTGGTTTCTGGCCGGCCGCTGCTCTGCATCCAGCAATCTACATTGGTAGTTTCATCCTCCTCATCCTCCTCTTCATCACTCTCCTCACCTACGTCTGCTTCCACAGGTCAGTCAAGACTTGTCTTTAATTATTTATTATTATGATAATTTATGGAAACGATGTGAATGAATGAATTTCAATTTCAATTTCAATTTATTGTCCAATATTGAACATTTGTTTTGCTCACATTTTACAAACGTACAAAGAATCAAGATAAGTCTACATACATAATATATATCATATATTTTGACATAGAAATCTTTCAGAATATTGCTATACAGAAGTTTCCTAACGTTTTTATAAACAAAATAAATGAATGAACGAATAAATGTACAAATGCATGAATGAATGAATGAATGCATGCTTCAAATATATAGTTGAGTCAATTTAGAGTGTTTTTATGTGAAGGAATTCCTCCCTGAGAATTGAAACTGGATACTACTAAAATAATATTTAGGTAAGGCAGTCGCCAGCGAAAGTCTTCATACATCATTACCTGTGATTTTGAATCATTGATTAGAGTATTTGGTATAAACATCTGTAAATTCTTATTGATGTACATGTCGCTTTAAACAATATTTATCACCTCATGTCAGCAAATTGAAAGGGAAAATAGTAAGAATGGTTGTGATGGTGAGAAGGGGGGGGGGGGGGTGGGGTGGTAATAAGGATTCTATTTTGTATTCAGACATGACAAGGAAGTTCATAAAGTGGCATAGACCCATATATGTGGTTCCAATATCAGTGGGAAGATTGATAACGGATTCCTCTCCCTGGAACACCTTTACATGGACTCAAATGTATATCTGTATCAACATGAAGCATACAATTCTTCATTCGAGGGTTTGAATCCCGACACGGCACTAATATCCTTTGGCAAGATATTTACCTGCACTTGCTACTCTCCACCCAGGTGTTAAATGGGTACCCGGTAGGATGCAAAAGTTCATATGGTTGAACGAGCAAGTGTGCGCTTGTAATATGACGACTGGCTGGAATGCTCCCTAGGGAGTGGAAAATGTGCATACATTGTGTGCGGGTAAGCCTGAATCCGATGACCGGGGTAATAATATATCTGTAAAGCGCTTAGGCAAATCGTTGGATCGATGTATTGAGCGCTATATAAACACAGAATATTATTATTAATATTATTAAAACTTACGATATTCTTACCCCTTCAGCAACATTCGGATGAAGCGCAAGTGTCGGCATTCCCTCATCAACATCTGCCTGGCCATCATGTTCCTGGTCGTCTTCTACACCGGCGGCATCAAGTGGACGGAGCCAATCCTCCTCTGTCAGATCGTGGGCATCGGCCTCCACTACTTCAGCATCTGTACCCTCATGTGGATGGTGATACAGGCTAACAACCTCCGCAAGGCCCTCATCAGGCGCAACCGACCCCCTCTACCACCGGGGGAAAGCCCCCCTCCTCCCAGGCCCATCCTTAGATTCTACTTTGTGGGTTGGGGTGAGTAGTCAAGTCAAGTTTTTTTTTAAATCTTCAGCGAAGTTAACTTTAAATTAGTCACTCGAAGAATCAAAAGTGTTTTGAATTGATGCAAAATTGACATCATTGCGAAGGGAGAAGCCTTACTGATCAAATATAACAACTTCCCTCTTCAAAATATGTTTGGGGCCCGCAGTAATCATCTCTGAAAAATGTTAATTTTGAGATCCAGATTTTCTGCCTTCAGCGGTCCTCCGTAGAGCATTGAGATTTGTGACATCACATGAGAGACACAGCTAGCCACAAAATTGAATTTTGCGCCTTTCCATGATATCTATATGATTTTCCCGCAAATAATTTGTGTTTTTCAAGAGAATTTTTTTTCCATCCATATATAATTTGTCAATAATTATCAGTTGTTTTGAATTTTCCTCGGGTGACAACTTTAAGATCTCATCAATACTTAACTGGTTGAATAGCACACACTCTGGCATTCTCACACTTTGTAATTCATGGTGTAGAGAGGTGATGCAACAAATTTGGAATGGAAGTTGAATATTCTGTGTCTGCTACATGCACATATATGTGTAACCATGACGACAGGTAGGCTCAGTACTTAATGTCATGAGACCTGATAATTCATAGTATTCTATTCCATGACATTTGAAATTCATTTCAATTTCTTTCTATATCAATCCCTTGCCAGTCAAACTTCAAATTCTGATATCAAGTCAGATCTTAAATCTTGGCAAATCGCAATCAGTCACAATTCAGAGTGTTTAAACAAAAAACCTCTCCAAAGATGAGAGATACAGTCAAACCTGTCTGTTAAGGCCACCAAAAGGGAAACACAAAAGGTCCCACTGTAGACAGGTGGCATTTATGGACAGGTTCTTCAACACAGGTTTCCTTCTAGAAGGAGGCAATACAGGTGACTGCTATAGACAGGTGGCCTTTATAAAGAGGTGGCCACTATCAACACAGATTTGCCTGTACATGTTTTTGTGAATAACTGGTTAAAAACTGAAATTTGATTTTGCTTCATGTTTGACACAGGTATTCCGATGATTGTAGTGGGCATTACAGCAGCAGCATCTCCGGACATTGGCAACTATGGAGGCTCAGAATTGTAAGTAAATGATAAATTCCTCAACCTAGGTGATATGCTGTGGAAAAACTTTTATAGTGATGGTGCAAATCAATAGCCACTGGAAATACAGACTTAAATTCAAGATGCTACTAGGAGAAATGCATAAATTTAATCACACTCCCAGGGAATTAAAAGCATAGGATAAATTTTTCTTTAGGTGTAAGTATAATAAAACATGCATGGAGACTAAAATAATCTTTTGTTGAGCAAAAAAGGTATTTAATGTCATTGCATATGATTTGATATTTAAAATGAGTGTATGACACTCATAAAGCTAATAGAAGTCTCACTTTACTTTTTGACTGGTCGACATCAAAAATTTGAATCTTTATTGTTTGACAGTTGGTGGATTTTGGTTGCCATAAGACTAACTGGACACTGAGTTTATTGTTCCCTACAATTTTACTGACATCTTTCTTCCTTTTCATTATTCAGTTGCTGGATTGTGGACTTCACAGTTAGTCTGGCTGCCTTCTTTGGCATAGCAGCAGCCATGGTAGTCCTGACGTGTGCCATGTTTATCTGGGCTTCCATGCACGTCAACAGGGCGCCCTCTATGGCCCAGCTGCAGGCCTACGAGCTACGAGACCAGAACCCCGATCACAAGGACGTACCGAACCACAGAGGAGAGAATGGGATTGAGAGACAGACTGGAACGGACAACGAGTCAGTCGTAACGCATCGTACGGGAATCTCGGGAATGTCCAGCGTGATGGACTCGGAGTATACGTTCGCTAAGCAGATTACAGCTGCTGTGCTGATGCTGTTGGGATTCGTTGGAACATGGACGTTCGGTGCTTTAGCGGTCACCCAAGAAGACTTTCTCGTCATGGTGTTCTGCTATCTGTATGCAGGTACTGCAGTAGGACTCGGCCTATTTATCTTCGTGTACAACTGCGGAATGCGCATCGACGTCAAATACAACTGGAAGAAGACATGCGGTTGCACCCAAAAGGATCGGTATACGGTTGCAGTGACATCCAACCAAACCAACCCGAGTGTCAATAACGGCCATGTGGTACAGAGGAGACAATCAGCGAGCAGTGTTGATTCTAATAATACAAACAAGTCCAATAATACCAATCACTCGTATCCTTCGGTGGTATCAGGATCGCGAAAGACCTCAAAGTGTAATTATGTGCCGTCCCATACAAACACAGGCACTGATGCCTCGATTGACAGTAGCACGCAGGACAATGCAGGGCGCGTGCATAACTATGACAAAAATCATCGTAGTAACGGTTATGCCCAGCGTTATCACAAGCAAGCGCGCAGCCGTAATAAGAATCACAAACATTCTCGTTACTCGCAGGTCTCGCGGGACGGCCAAGAGGTGATGGCCGTTCCACCTCCGATGGTGCCCATGATACCCAATGGGGCGGGGCGGACCGGCAGCTCCTCGAGTTTCCCCATCGCCCACATGCATCACGTTGACCCCACCCACCAAAGCCCTGCAAGTAGCAACTCGTACCTACCTCAGCATGTGCTTTACATGGGAAGCCAGCCGCGCATGGTGCCCCTCCCTCAAGAACTCCACAGTAGCCATTCAGGCCATTTAGGGTTGTACCCCCAGCCTGAGGCTCTGTGCACCACGCAATCCTGGGACGCGCTCCGGGAGAACTCTCTCCCTCGTAGCACGGCATCCAGCGAGCGTTTCGTAAGAAACAGAGACAGAACAGGGTTTGTGCAGCAGCCGGTCCAGCAACATTTCATAGACTGTCCACACGAGGGCAGCATGCCGCGGGCCATGTCGGGCAAGAAGCAGTCGCGAGAAGAACTGCGTAAAGGCTCCGCCTCAAAGAACTCCTCTCGGGATCATCTTCCGCGACACGAGGACATCGCAGAATATCCCGTCGCAGAGATGAATCCGCTTTTACAAAGAACTCAGCGACCAACTGTTTGCAAACCCCCAACATATGAAGAGGTGGCTGTGCTCCCTGAAAGCCAGGCTCTGATTGGTGGAAACATGCAAAGGGAGGTGGAGCCTGTCAATGGTAGCGAATCAGATCACAGTAGAGTACTGACATCAAAAGAATACCAGATGTCACAGAATGGTCTTAGTGGAGACAAAAGAGAAACAAGTGTTTAAATCTAGTGTTTCAAATCATGTTGTAAATCATTCATTGTATTCTGTACAATTATGTCTGAAAATGTTTGCTAGAGTGCATGCCTGACTTGAGTCTAAAGTATTCATGTTTTATTTAATAGTACTTAATTGCAATGTATTCACCTTATATTTTGGCTGAAATGAATGTTAGCAGGTCATAAGAACTGGTGACTGTTTTAGTTTCTAAGCTCAACATTATACCCCCATCACACGGTCAGACTGATAGACCAAATAATCAGGTTACATCAATCGGTTTGGAATCAGTTTGGAAATCATGTTGAGTCACTTTGAAAGTATGATTGAGTGATAAGTCTAGTAATAATCAGTACCAAGACTTTGGTATCGTTTCACGAATCTATCATAGGTACAAGTTGGCGATCCTCCCATCAAAGCCTGTGAGTATTTCAATACACAAGCTTCAATGGGATATCGGTGAAGTTGGATTATGACCGTTTCATGAACTGCTACCCTGTTCTACTGTACTACTGCCGATATAATACCAGAATTTTTTTTTTTCTCTCTATATGTATTTCTATAATAAGATCATGTGAAATGTAATTTCAAGACAATTGAGCATGAATTTTTAAATTTTTCGTGTAAAGAATGCCCTTCTAACAAATTTTGTTTAAATGCTAATTTTGTTTGACCATCTTAATCACATGGCAGGCTTTATATTATGACATGTTATATTAGAGCCAAATTTTACAACTGAAAAAAAAAAAACATAATTTTTTTCTTCCAACGAGCTAATTTTCAGTTTGAACCGCTAAAGAGGTGGCATGGCAAATAATACCTTGTGTATTCATAAACCTATTGAATGTTTTCAAAAACGTATTCACAGTTTTCAGTGTTTTTAGAGTTGTGAAATAGAGTGGATAGAGAGAGTCTAAACTGCACATTTTTAAATCTTTTTTTTCCTTCTCAATTTGTAGTGCAATGCTTTTTTTAAAACCTTTTTTGTAAAGAGCCGACCATTTTGTCTTAATCATGAAAGTCAAAACCAATCTAGTACTAAATCAATCATGCATAAATATGTAAGTGTAACTCCATCATCAATTTCTTGATATGTATACTGTATGTCTGAATGTATTTATGAAGAAAAAGTTTATATAGTACATTACTCCAGCGGCACTCAGCGACTGGAGAATCAAATAGTCTTCAGGGGGCCAAATTGTCTCGCTGACTCGTTTGCTTGAAATTATATTTAAAGAAAAAAAAGGTACTTGATTTATCTTATCTATACCTTGAAAGGGAATATGATTTTTTAGAATGTACAATGTGGCTGCTGATCATGTAGTAGATTTACTGAAGGAACTACGACCTATGCTCTGGTGGCAAATGCTACGCAGCAAATATCATGTACTAACCGATTTTCAAATTAGACCCTGGACCAAACACTTTACCTAGCCCTAACCCTAACCCCAAACCCACTTGCAACCCTTATCCTAACCCTATACTTTTGATGTAATAAAGCTTGTAGCTATTGTCACCAGAGAATATGTTAGATCACCTTATATATACTTTATAGCCCCTAAAATCATGACTTGTGACAAAAGGAAAATTATTTATTAATTGATTGCTTGCTGTTTGTTATGCTAGTACTTTCTAAGCCATAGAAAAGAGTACCGGTACAATATTAATACATGTACTGCTAACGCACTTCAGGACGAATTGGTCCCATTTTTGTTAGCCCCATCTTATAAAATAGTTGCAATCGATTCAAGTAGTGATACCAATCACTATTAAAAGAGACTTCAGTTTGTAAGTTTGCGATCAATAAGGATCAATTGCAATAGTTTATAAGACAGGTGGAATTGTGCTCTAAGAAATATAGATTATCATTTGAGCATAAATGTGCTAGCACCAAACAGCTTTTAGTTGTGGGACTGAAATACCATGGGGTATGACGTCCACTAGATTGATTCATTTTAGCTGAAACAGTAGAAAGTATTCAATTTTATATTTTATAGATGTTCATTCACCTTTGTAGTTTTAGAAGTTGTGAACAATTTTGCCATATGTGAACACCTTGGACATCCATTTCTCATATGTAAGCGTTCATGTTTGAAACAAAGGAGGGCTGTATACTGAAAAACAATGTTATCTTTTTTATGTTAAGAAAAACGATATTAGTTGTCATAACAAACTCAAATTGCGCGGAACTAACACTTAAAAGTGGTGTTTGCGCAGATGTCTCTTTTAACTTAATGCGAACGCAGCCAGCTTTGCACAGACATTAATCATTGACACGTCCTAATTCTGATTTGTTGTGACAATTAACATCGTTTTACTAACATAAAAGACAACATCGTTTTCAGAATACCACCCCAGAACCGTAGCAACCAAACAAACAAATTCCCACCATTGCAGTATTCCAGCATCGTCATTACCGTGGCAGCCCGATGTGTTTTTTGTGTATTCTGTTTTGTCCACGCACAAATCAAGATTTTTCTATTTGAAATGCATTTTGAGTACATCTTGGTACTGTAAAATGACACCATGTACAGTGCATACGCGTCAAATGTACATATTGAAATTGTAGACTAGTTGAAGGTAAGTGTTGTCGGTCTTGGATGTGGTGCATTTTTATAAAGGGAGATGTGTCAGCATGCAGTGAGTAAAACTCATTGTTTTGTTGAAGGAGCATAACTCAAAATTTCTTGGGACGTTGAATGATGATATTACTGTTTGTTATTGATGCAAAGAGTGAAGAGAAGGAGAAACACAGACAGAAAGTGAGAGGAAGAGAGATAGAAGAAGAGATGATGAAATAGGAGGAGGGAGGGGAGGGAGAAGGGAGGGGGAGTGAGGTGGAGAGAGGGGAAGAGAGTGAATGAGAGAGAGGGAGAGAGAAAGAGGGAGAGAGAAAGAGGGGGGGGGGGGGAGAGAAAAAGGACATGGATTTACAGACAGAAAGAAAGAGGACTTGCTAAAAATGTCATCTAGCAAATCAAAATATCATATGTGCCAGTGTTCTGTTATTTTAGAGTTGAAATCATGGATTTCTTTATCACATATTCATTTTTTTCATATTGAACATCAAGAAATCAGAAGTATAATGAGAGGAAAGGATAGACTGGTTGGGACCATTTTTTTGATGTTTTTTATAATTTTTATTACAGATCCATTTTTTCCTTCATAGGGAATGTATTATAGCAGGATATTTTTACCAGATTCTACTTGCCACAATGTAGATCAAATTTCAAAGCTGGTTTTGTCTTTCATTTTGTTTTAACAGGATTTAAAGTGACTGTTAATAGGTATTCAACTTGCCCAGTTCAGTGTATTTTCAAACTTTTCAAACAGAGGAATGTTCAGATAATTTTTTTTACCTGAATGAGATTGCATATGGAACTTAATTGTCATTAGATTTGTTTTCTGATCATTGTGACTTTGAAGATTAGATTTTTGATATTGGGTAATCATTTTAATGGCGGTATTACACTCTAAAGTAATACAATATATTTCATGTGTTGGTACATGTTTAGCTATCATATGGATTCCCATAGAATGATCTTTTGGAGTCTACTAGAAAAGTCCAAGAAAATTCTTGAAAATTATCACTACATCACTGTCATGTCTTACAAAGAGTTGCGATTGATCCAAATCAATCGCAAGTTTGCAAACTCCTATCTCTTATGTACATAGTTGCGATTGATCCAAACCAATCACAAGTTTGCAATCTCTTATGTACATCGTTGCGATTGATATCAATCGCAAATATGTCGCAATTGATATCAACTCTTTTTAAGACAGGGCCCAGGAGTGTGTATTCTATTTCCCCTGTTCAAAGATTTTGACTGTAATTAGAGAGATGTGAGTGGGAACGGTTTAGTTTTATCCCGTTGTTGTTTCGTCTGAACCCTTTTGTTTGTTTGAGAAGTTTGAAATTTTCCTCTTTCCTATCTATCTACAACTCATGTAGCTTACAATGAAAATCTTTTACCTTCTAGTTCGGTTTATAACTTGTCATGTTGTAGCTCTGTAAACATTTCCTATGTTCTATTTTGAAGAAAATTTCATAAATGCAATATTGCATTTTATGTCACACAATGTTGATTTCATAATTATAATTTCTTTCCAAACGATGATTAATTAACCATCACATTTATTTTGTATTATTAATTTCAAATTGTTACAATTGTGATCAGTGGAATCAATGGTATAAATTTTTATTGTAAATGACACCTTATTTAGTTACACAGTAACCAAAAAATCATGTTATATAATTATGTAGCAGATATTTTATAGAAACTATTGAATCAAGTGCAAAGTTTGGGGTTTAAGGTTATTTTTTTTAGTGTGTTGAAAATTATTGGCAGTTTTGCCATCCCCATAGTACTTTACAACATGCACTCAGAAAACAGAGAAATTAATACTACATGATATTTTCTGTCAATACTACGATTTATCTTTTCTTGAAACTTTCCATTAACGTTTTGCAAGCAGTACAACTTTCAAGTACTTTCTTTCTTACTCAATGTTGACTAGTACTTTCATAAGATATATGAATTAACAAGCCCATCACGTGGAGAAGTTATACATCAAGTCTTTTTTTAATGTATTACGTTCCTAAATTTAGGTAGTTTTGTAATACTACTTCAACATAATTACTGTCTGAAGGTGTTTTGTATATTTTTACAACCTGGTTTACATATTGTTAATTTTCCATGTAGTTGTATTCTCTTGCATTGTATTCTTTACTAAATTCCTAGATGTTGAGCTAAGGCTCGTCTGTATTTGGTAACAGCAAAAAAGTATTGTATTCTTTTGTATTTTAAATTATCTTTGTTATATTTATGCATTCTGTTTACATGTAAAAAGAGTGTACATATTACTATGTTGTACATTAAACATGAAGAAACAGAACCAAGCAATTATGGATTCCATGGGTTGTTTTATTTTGTCGACCACCGGGATGTTTCATAGAGAGTTTAAGTGTACCAACCATTTAGAGCCATTGTCTTTTGAGAGAGTATTTTTGTTGGTGTGTGTGTGTTGAGTATTGACATCTTCTTGCAAACTGTCGTTTCTAAGAGTAGTACAGGGACCCGTTTCACAAAGCCTTTTTTTATGACAAATGACAAAAATCAGTGACAAATCTGTTGATAACCAATCAGAAGCAAGGATTTTACTAGCTTATAACAAAAACTGTCATTTATCACTAATGGCAAGTTTTGTGAAATGGGGCCCAGGTATACCCCGGTCTCACCGAGACCGACACCACACTGAACAAAAACTTCACTTCCAGTAACCAGAATGGCTAAGATTTTGTGTCGGTTTGGCATAGTGTGACTTGGTTGTGACGTGCTAAACATCACATTTGTGATTGGAAAGACATGCAGTCTTGTGTGAGAAATACATACATGTTACATCTGCTAGAAGCCAGAAAGGAACTGCAGGAATAACTCATTCAACACATCGTCCTTCTACCTCCAGCAGACATGTTTGATATTCCAAATTCTGTCCGTTTTTCAATGTTTTTTTCTTTAATCATCTTTTTTCCCCCCTCCTTTACACGCATCCCACACAGAGCGCAATGTCTCTCTCTCTCTCTCTCTCACATGGTGCACCCGCAAGCCTACTGTATATGTCTCTAATAATCGCGTGATCCCGAAAATACACAAGTCAGTAAAAAAAGAAACGACTGTCTCCGCTTTAGCCATGGAGGTGTGTCATTTACTCATCAGATTGGGCACGCGACAAATAAACAGTCCAGGCAGTGGACTAACACTGTAAATTACATGGACAGGTATTTTTTCATTCTCACGGGTGGTCCACTAAAGCAGCAATACTTTCAACAACGACAGCAAAATGAATCAAAATTGACCACTAAAAATCACAAAAAGTACACAAAATACTAAATTTGTCAATGAATAATGAATATAGCTGAATATTTATTGGAGGTTCATTGGTCTATACCGGAAGACAGGGTCGACATGACATACCAGTATCTTTTGACAATCAAAATTTATTCACAATCATTCTTAATTGTCAAAAATCACCATGATTCGTTCACAACTAACATGTTTACTTTGCATTGAAACAACAGACAAAAGTTGATACGGATGTATTCATTTATAGTAGTACCCTGAAATATACATACATGTAGATGTCTACCCTTCAGCTCTTTAGGTTATATTAAATTCATACCAATCAAAAACATCTATTTATTTTAAAATGAATACAAGATTACAATTCACTTTGTTTAATATACAAGAAGAAATTCACTAATAAATTTGAATTGCTGCATTAAAATCCATGAAAAAATACCCATGATGCACAAGGCAAGGCTGATGAAGAGCGCCATTCATATTAAGAGCAGCACACAAAGGAAATATCAGTTAACAAGAGTTGGAACCCACCAGGCATGATTAATTTTGCCTGCTTTTCTTTAAATCTTTCAGCACCAATTTGAGCAAAGGCCACAAGATAACCTAGGTACACATTTACCTCACTAATCTGTGTTCTTTACAATATTCCTCCATTTGATACATGATACCTCTCCTACTATTAAAAATGATATCAAATACAGATTTTAAAAAACAATATGAAGGATATAGGTAGCATGAATACAATGATGGATTTTACAACAAAATCACCCAAGCAAAGATAAATAGAAGAAAACTAACTGCTGGATAAAAAAAAGCAGAAATTCAAAAAGCAATTGATTACATTACGCATGATTTTACATTCAAACAATTTCAAAGTTTTCTTATGTTTGTAGAGAGGCATCATTATGAATTGATAAAAACTTAATAGTTTATGGGCATTCCAAATTCAAATTGAGAAAAAAAATACAGATTTCTTAAGCCAAAGCAAAATTAATTCCACATTTTGTTATCAAAATTGTATTCACGTTTTCATAAAGCAAATGAATAAAGTGCACAGGAAATTCCTGGAAATATTGTTTTCTTTTTGAAGTCATTAATCATGTGTATTGATTCAATTGTTGTACAAAAGAAAACAAACGAAAACAAACGTCACATATATTTTCAAACGTACATAATTCTCAGATTATATTTAGCACAAAAGTAGATGAAAGCACATTGCACATGCGACAAACAGTTAAACTAACCATGTAAAACAAAACAAAACGGTAAATGGAAAATAAGACAAATGTTTTGGAATGTTAAAGAGCAACTAAAATAAGAAAATACTGATGGGCAAGTTGTGCATCCGATATATTCATGCCTTAACCAGTTCATAAAATTGTTAAACGTCCATAAAATAAATCAATAGCAATTTCACTTTGCAGCCTTGTAATAATTGTTATAATAGACTCTATGAGCCACAAATACAAAGATTAGATATAAGCATGGTTATACAGGGACTTAATAATAGAGGTAACAAACGATACATAGGACTTCCAAGATAAGTTGGGGGACGGGAAGAAAGGGAAAGTGTTCTATTCCTGCAAATCTTAATCAAAATCTGTTGAAATTTATCTTGATATATGAACCCATCACCATTGAGGAAAAATTATGAAAAAGTCAAATCCAAAATCCAACACCTTAACCCTCTATTTCATTCGGCGACCATTACACAACATAAAAGCAGATAAAATTCCTAAACCCCCCAAATAAAGAGGAAAGACATCATCAAGATACCATGTTTTTGTTTTAAACAATGTTTTCAGCATGCATGTTGAGTATTCCATGAATAACTTTTGGATTTGATTGTCTCAACAAAGTTACTTTTGACAGAGATGCCACAAAGATTACATTACCTTCTACACACATCAAACGTTAACAAGGTTTAACCAATTACTACATACAATATGAGGAAACTGTTCAAGTGACTTCCAATGGTTTTGTGCACAAAGTTATTATGACAAGCCCTCTTGTGACATAAAATTCAACCACACAATACACGATATACATGTACATTTATTTCGAACAACTAATTACAGTGGGCAAAGACTTTGTTTTTACTTTTCCATTTTCAATGTTGCAATGTGATCTCCTCATACAAATACGGTTAAAACTGGGCAAGTCCCAGCGCTTCCCGTATGTTTCTCACCTCATGTAAGACTGTAGTTTATCTGATCATTGTATGAAGTTTCTAGCCGTACTAGAGGTTATATCAGACCAAATTTGAAGTAAAATGACACATTTGATGTCAATTTTTGTCCATTAGTATGGAATACTTTGGTAACGATGGGACATCTAATTGGGGGGGGGGGGGGGGGGGGTGGACTTGTCCAACTACACAGTTGTAATACACATATTCATTTCTCTTTGACATGCAAACAAACACACAAGGATCACACTGATACATTTTCTTTGGGCTGATCCTGATCCTGAATACTGGTCAACGGTCAAGGCATCTCAAGCAGACACGGTCACAGGTGATACAATGGACTGGACAGTCTAGGGAGGGTAGGTGATGGACATGTGATGAATATCTAGGCCATGACAAGTTCTGTGTTTCCTTCTTTGGTAATAAGCTGGACCAGAGACCCACTGGCTGGACGTTCCTCTCCCTGAGACCACTTGAACAGCAACCTGGCCAAAGAAGAATAGTATGGGGTACATATATTATTCATACCCTTTGAATATTCAATGTTTTTTTGTGACTTGGTTGAATTAGGGCCTTTGTTGAATACTTTTAGATGTAGGCTTTAATATGTCACATTTTCAAGAAACATAAATCTGGACAAATCAATTTTTACACATAGTTTTAAAAAATACAAAACTTGGTAAGGGTATGAAAAAATAATTTGTTGACTGTATAAGGGTTTCTGCTATAGCTTAATAATTGACAATAAAAAATATTGGCTTCCATGATGCAGAGTGGTTTTGCACATTTAACAGTGACAGGTTTGAATTTTAAAATTACAGATTTGAAGAAAAAAATCAAAGACAACTTAAAATACATTCTCAACCAAAGGTATACATAAAATATTAGTTATAAATATGTTTGGAAATGCTTTGAGATATTGCTCAAACTGCACCAGACAGCCCTAGACCGCCCTAGACCACGGCCACAGGGGACCTTGTGCATAAGTCACATCGGTCCATACTCCTTCCAAGTTGCTATTTTACAAATTTGACCTATTGTTTATGGATTACCCTGAAAATGGTTGATTGATCCAAAAATGCAACGGCAATGGTTCTCTAACAAATTTCAAATTACACAGATTTTCAAGCAGCACAAAAAACAAAATGTGCTAATGCACAAACACATAAAATGAAATGATTGCCTTTTTTTGGTTGTGCAGAAAATCTCCATCTATTGAAACATAATATGATGCAGTCAGCCTGAAAAATTCACTAAAAGGAGTAAATGGTATTTTGACCAATAGAGAAATTCAATTTCAGAGTCATCAACGCCTTTGGTAAGTTTACACATTCATACAAAGAATGAGGCTTATCATGGAAGCTTGCTATTTCAATCATGTGGTTATTTTTGTAGGCTCACTGTGTATCATGTCGTCTTGTTTTTAGAAGAAGAGAAGCGGTACTTACTCAGATACGTATTCCAGGGTAGTCCAGGAGGAGAAGTCGGCATTGGCCATGAACTTTCTATTCATCGGTGTGTCTAAGGTAACCCTGGAATAAACAATCCAAAGAGGTGAACAATTCATAAATATCAAAGCGTAATACAATATACTATATTGACATCATCATCATAATCATCATCATCCTCATTATGTCAAAGTCAGCATTTTCCCTCAGAGGTTTTACAGACTTTCGCGCCATGATGACACTCCCTTCCTCCACTTCTTCATGTCTTGAACATCCTCTTCATTTAGAGTAACCTTACTGCTTTCGGTCTTCACCATATCTTTCTACAAAATATTAGGTCTTCATTCCCTCTTATGCCATCCATTGAGTGTGAAATGTTGTACAACATAGAGTTAGAATTGCATTTTTGACCTGACATTAAATTGGACCATATTCAAGGAATTTCAAGCACCCTTAGCTCTTGATACATACATTTTCATCTTAGAGTGAATCAAGTACTGTTAATGCCAAGACTTAGAAAATCTTATGCAATATTTTGATTACTTACGGTAAGATGGCAAGAGCTGTAGCGTTGGCTGGTAATCCACTGTCATCAGCACCAAGGCCTTTAGTCAGCTGGTGTACAGCAGCCTTGGCCATTCCGTACCCCATCATACCTACAATCAATAAAGGAATGTCCATTATCACTCAATGAGTTCTTGGTGCTGTTCATCAGTCAGTATTGATAGGCATAATACTATATAGGCCCCTGGGCAATAAAAGACTGCTCCTATGCCAAACATGGCCAGCGGGGGCAAAATGCTGCATCCGCCCAAATTATCAAACCAACCTGTCCCCCCCCCCCCCCCCCCCAAAAAAAAAAAAAAAAAAAAAAAAAAAAAAAAAAAAAAAAAACAGGAAGTTGTTTCATTCAAAGTTCCCTTTTATAGTTGAACTGGATACATAATATAACATCACTGATTAATATCATGAGCATAAGTCTACAAATTTTTGCCCTTTCAATTCGCTAACTCACAAAAAGCCTAACATTATCTTTAATCATATACTACCACGTATGGTTTGTAAAACAAGATTTATATTTGCATCAAACAAGGAACATATAGGATTTATTTGTGACTTTATATCAATTTCGAAAGGATCATAATACTGTTTACATAGAAAATGTTCTATTTTCCCCTGATAAGCTTAATGTGTTCTTTGTGGGGGCACAAATTTCCTGATTTTTTTTAGGTGCCAAATCCCTTGATAAGCCAGTGCATATACCTCTCTCTATATATTTGACAAGAAAAAGTCAAGCAATTGTCACCAGAGCGAATATCAGAGCATTCGTCATTAAACAAATAAACTTCAAACTTCAAACTTCAATGCCCATACTGATTTTTTTTAAATCATAATAAATTCAATATCTAGGGATTGTCTTGCAAGACATCTCACCTGCAGTTCCACCAAGGGCGGGGGATGCACCAGTCAGCTGGAGTAGGCCACCCTCCTTCAGGTGCCTGGCAGCAATTCCGGCCGAGATGACCGATGTCCAGCAACTCTGTTTAATCATCATGTCAGCATTCTTCACCAGGTCTACAGAGCAATTTAAGAGATTTACATTTTGGTGAGACCGGTCTCTTATCGTCCACCCCCCCCCCCCCCCCCCACCCCTCTCTCTCTCTCTCTCTCTCTATGAAGTGAAAGAAGTGTTATCTAGTAGCATGAATTGTTTTTTAACATCATTACACCAAAATGATTCTTTTTAATCCATTAAAGGTAAAAACCAGTATTGGTAACGCCCCAATTTCAAAAAATGAAATGGAAGCTCTCATTACCAATCATGTGAAAGAATATGTTTTGACTAATACATGATGATAAAAAATTTGCCGGGAAACCGCCTACTAATTCATATATTTGGTAAATTTGTTTCTCTCATGGTCCTGTGACAGATATAGGGTAGTCCCATATACATCTTTCTGTGTATAGTGCTTGTAACTTTACGAAGAATGGGCCAAATTTCTTATCATTTTGATGATTCCAGAACCTTGCAGATGCTAGATGATCAACCTTTTCTGATCGATTCCACAACGTTTCTTTCACAATTCAATCGCATGACCATAACTGGTCTTTACCTTTAACAAGTAGTATAAGCAATTCTTTAGTTTGGTCTGCAATAACCTTTAACAAAATTAATGTTTCTGATGTTCTGTTCTTGGCATTAATTCCAAATCTTTAGGCTGTGAAATATAAGAAGGTAATTAGCTCTATGTCAAAGTTCCACATTTATTGTTCCCAAACTTGCTTTAAAGGTACTATGTCCCATTTGCAGGCCAAAAAATGAAAAGATTAAATTCCAACAGCATTTGAAAGGCAATGCTAATTTAAAACTTTCCTAAAAAGGGGGGGGGGGGGCTTGAAAACCTCTTTAAGTGGTAAAATAACGACTATTAGTTGTTGAATCAACTTAGGAGCTATAAAGCCAGTAAGTAACAGTCTGATTTTTCAGACCAATGTTCCGAATGGTCATAATTTTTATGCTGCGCAAAGATTCAATCAGTTTAATTTTGGCCATTACAAGAAGTGGGTTATTTATGTAGACAAATGATCATATCCTTTACAAGTCATTTTAGGTATGTTATTACCAAAGATGAAAAAAGCCAGTCAGCCACTCAATAGTGTCTGACAGGGAAGTCTAGCAAGTAAACGGGTTTCCTTGCATAACTTGAATATAAGGACACTGCTAACATTTAAATTTTACAGATAGGACATACATGACATATTCATAATTCCTGCAAAGTTCTACAGAATTTGATGTTGGCTGCAAAAGGGACATAGTATCTTTAAATTTAAAGATACTCAGAACTACACATAAAATAATTAATCCTGTCACATTTGTCAGTTGTGATAGACATACCAGAAGTTGATTGTAAGAGGAAAACGATTCTTAGAAAAGAAAAGAAAGCTAAATCTAAACAATCAAACAGTATTCTCCTAAGTCTTCACTATGTCATCATCTTATGAAGATAGCATTGTGGCAAATTCAATAATTCCAAGAGATGTAAGATTTTTATCAACTTCTCACTAAAATATGGGATATCTTATCATCTAAATACAGAAGATAACCAAGTTTTATACAGAGTGTATTTTACTGTAATTTTTTTTCTCCCAAACCTGATATTACTGCCCACTACATGGAGTAGATTAAATTTGTTTTAGGACTGGAGAAAGAAGCGTTATAAACAAGTCAAATAAATTTTGTTTATATTTCCAAATACTTTTAAAAATCAACTGCTATGTCATCATCTAAGGAAGATAGCAAAGAGAGAATTGGTCTACTTTACAAATATTTAAGAACTCCCTTACACCTGTATGTAACTTTAGTCAAGATTGATGAAATCCACAAGAAGAACATTTATATTACCTGATTTTTTGGATTATTAAATCATAATATTCCATTCTTGCATAGCACATACAACTTCATGATATTAAAACATTATGTGCTTCCAAAGAGCTTTGAAAACTCCTTTTAAGAGAGCAACCATTTAATTGGTCCTTCTTCTGGGTTGACTAGATTGACCTACAATATAGCTCTATTACACTTCACAGGTCTTGAACAGTAGATGGCGCTCTTCCCCCAAAAAATATGTTGTTTTTTTGGTTTTATTTGTGTGTGTGAACAGTGTACAGTTTTTGTCAGGTTTTTGTACAGTACACAAATGCAGTAGTACAGGGGGTATGAACACGTTTTAAGCCAATAGCAGTCAAGTGGTTAATGAGGTAATACTGTTTCCTTTTATTAATATGCACGCAAATGCCGTGTTTGATTAAGACTGTTGTATCTTCCTTAAAAGGGGATAGGGGATGCTTCAAAGAAAAAATACTTTTAACCTTTACGAAATACTTATAAATGTTAAACCTTTGGGGGCAAAAGTGTAAAATATTACAGTGTTGTAGCTCATTGAGCACTCCTAAATGAATTATGAAACACATTTTTCTAGTCATTTTATATTTGTGTCTTGGATATCACTTGAGTTTGTGTAGAAATAAGTAGAAATAAATCAACTGCTAGATCTTTAACCTGTTGATAAATCTTTGATGACTAAACAACACAGATTTTTTTAAACAATCATTACTAGATCTCTATATTAGAGAAATCTAGATTTCTAACTGTTCGACTTAGTGTAAAATGAATTACAAACCTTTGGACTTGGCATTGCCTCCAGCCCATCCTCCGGCTACACAGAGGATTGCGTCCAGCTTTTCACCAGAGAGGGCCTCCTCTACCTTGGAGTAGACTTCTTCGGACTGCAGGGTCCAGGCATTGAGCTCGCTGATGATAACATTTGCATCTGCTTGCTCGTTAGGCGACAAATCCGCTGATAAAACCCACTAGAAAATGAGGAAATTGTAAAAAAAAAGGTACATCAAATGAGAATGTTGACTATAACCAAGTAAGATTTAAACAAGGGTCGACTATATCATATAGCGTATATCAATTCTTGATCTTTCCTGAGCTGGTGCACTTTCGCATGGGGCACATCAAATCATAAAACGTGATTCCTTTAAAGTTTAAATATAAAAATGTGAACATTGTCATTGGCATTGCCAAAAAAATGACCTATAATCTTGATTTTGGAGAAAATATGTATCAGTCATAGCAGAGATGCATCCAAAACACACTAGTTTTATTTAAAACTAGTGGTCAAAATGTATTACAGGAGTCTTTCATTGGATGGATAAAATAGGCACCCAGGTAATGTGTACACTAGAGTCTCTAGAGTCTAGACTAGAGACTAGGCTATTGCCGGAAAAATCAAGAATTGCTTACTATAATATAAGATCTGGATGTAAAGAAATAAGTTGGCTGTTATAGACTAATTACAACTTTTTACAAGAGAAAACAAAAGAAAAGGAACTTAATTGTGATAAAACAGAACTACGAAGTTGTTAAACCATCATGATCATCACTAACAGTCCTAATAAATTTCAGCGTAAATATTCATAATTGAATGACACACAACTTTAAGACTAAAACAACAACAACAACAACATAGCCTTAAAACCCAACAACAACGACGATCACTTGCGCTAGCCTGCCGAACCGCTAGCCGAGTCGATGCCGACATACACTGCCCCCACAAAAGACACAACAGGTGGGACTGTACTAAACTGTGTACAGAAGAGCCTCATGTTACCGTTCCAAATTTATACTTTACTTTTCAAAAAATCTTTCATAAAGATCAGAATCGCTGGAAAAATAAGTTCTAAACAATTTACCCAGTTCTTGGACTTGTAAAAGTTCACCAATTGGGAACCAAGGGCCCCTTTTCCACCATAAACGAAGACACGGGAACTCGCTGCCATTTTGATGAAGTGAATGGTGAAGAGTATAGTAACATTTTCTAGTTTTTGGCATGTTTTGATATTTTTATAAATTTAAGATAATTATGAATATGAATTGATAATTTCTATAGATATATTAAGTAAATTTTGAATGTTTTTATAAGGTAATTTATATTTTTCTATTGGAAAACCTCTGTTCGAGGTTGTGACATCACTGCTCATGGGGCTGAGCACTTTAGATTTTGATGAATATGTGTGAATAATTGGACATAAAAACACCATTTATTTTTCATGTGGAGCCTGTATTGAACATTTGCATGTAATTTGTAGATCACAAGACTCCCCTTAAGCTGTGAATGGATTTTGAGTCAAACTTGGGGCTGAGTTTTTGCCTAGGATGTCCCGACATGAAGGTAAGCAGATTGCAGAAACCGGAACATGTCAGCATTATTCCATAGGCTTTACGTATAGAAAAGTCCTGCACTAATTCAAATGAATGTGATCTCGTGAAACTGCGGCCGCCGGCTGCTTGGCTACTGAGCTGAGAGTTTAATGTAAATGTGAATTTGACTGAATGATAACTCTCTGATACAGATAATTGTTGTGATGTTGATGACTGTTTTTCAATTATGCGAACCAATCATTTCGTGTAGATTGCCTGGGCAATTCAGGAAGGGACATCGTCACGACCGTCAAAAAAAGAAAAGCAAAAAAAAAGGATTTCAATGACGATGGTGGCGAATGGGATGTTGTACTTGTACAATAATATGAACAACTCCAGATTTTCTTAACTCATTCTAGGCCTATAGATCTACCCCATTCTAATGTTCTCCCCAATGATTATATCTTAAACATTGAGCGAAAGCCAGCAAGCGATGACCAATCAGAAGGGCCCTTGCAGGCTTGCATGAAGGGCCAAAAAGCGCCAGTGTTTGAAAACGAGGCTGAGAACGGTCAAACATAAAAGCGCATGTGCAGGATGGGAGCTAAAGTTTTACGTGGGGTTAACTCCAGATCCTACACCAGTGCCGTGGCATGGCAGTAGGGGCGCTGGTCTGAGAATGACGATCGTCCGCATAAATGAGGATATCCTTTTAAACGCGGACAAATTGCATCTTAAAAATAAGGATCGCCCGCACTTTCGGTCTTGCGTAAGAAAATAAGCCCCGGTTCATCATCTACTTTTATGGGTAGTCCGTCTTCCCGAAGATTTATCGCTCATAACAGTGAAAGTCTCTGTCCAAAATAAATGTAAAATGCATCAAGAAATCATTGC
The DNA here is from genome assembly GCA_035222895.1 of Strongylocentrotus droebachiensis. Lineage (NCBI taxonomy): Eukaryota > Metazoa > Echinodermata > Echinoidea > Camarodonta > Strongylocentrotidae > Strongylocentrotus > Strongylocentrotus droebachiensis. The sequence goes on from JAVYIG010003307.1 coordinate 106,892, forward strand.
GGAATCTGTTTTTCGCATCGCCAATGGGCGGATTAGCAATATGAAACCAGAGCTACCAAGTATCACGCATTTCGAGGGTCTGGAAATGCTCTTACGCACGACGCGCGCGCTAGATTTTGAAAAAACGCTATACCTTATACGTGTGTTATACCCTCGCGCGCGCACTTGCGCGCCGAATCATGAAAATGTCACGCATTGCCGATCTTTGAACTTGGCGTCTCTGTGAAACGTCTGCAAAAATGTGGACAATCCTTATTCTCGGACCAGCGCCCCTACTGTACATCGGGAAACAATTCAAACCGCGGTATTGGTCTTAGATCTACATGTAGATTTTTTTAATAGAATTCTAAAAAAGTAGTAATTGATATTAAAGGGGAAGTCCACCCTGAAATTAAGTTAGTTTTAATAGGAGTAGAAAAATGAGGGAAAGAAGTCAGTGAAAGTTTGAGCAAATTCCGATTAAAAATAAGGAAGTCAGGATTTTTAAAGTTGTGATCAATCAAACACAAATTGGCAACTCTATGACGTAAAATGCGAGCTCAACTTCCATTTGCTTAGTACTAAAAAAATCTAAAATTTTCATTTTCCCTCAAGAAAAATTTCAACCAT
>JAVYIG010003307.1:112500-202194 GCA_035222895.1 Strongylocentrotus droebachiensis
AAAATTAAAATGAAAGAACCACTAGTTTGGCAGCTGCTACAGTGTAGCTGTACACTGCAGTAGCATACGGAACATATAAGCGTGTACAGCAATGAATGAAGGTCAAGTGTAGAAGTGTAGACTCATTAAAACACATGTACATTGCGTTCTTACATGTTGTACCTACATTGTAATGTTACATGTGTAGATTGCACTTTAATATTCAGCATCCTTTATTGCTCATCCTTGGATAAGCAATAACGTCTATGCCAACTCATATTTCCCAAGGACTGTAAAGATATGGAACAACCTACATTGTACAACAAGCAACCATCGACCAAACCTCCCCGCTCTCATTTAAAAATGCAGTTACTAAAGAACTTTTTTCCAAAATGTAATCGTCCACCCTCCACCACCTCCAGTCAAAACTCTTCTTCGGAGTATTTAGGAGGAAAAGAATCCAAGATCCAAGATAATTGTTTTACTTCCAGATACCCTGTACGTACACCTGTACATATTTTTTCATACATGTACATGTATGTACCTTTAAATTATCATTTTTCAGAAGCATGTTCTTTCCTCTTCTTTTCTTTTATCATATCCTTGATTATTCATTGTGAATTGCCATTTATATTTTCTAATCTAATGTAAACATAATTGTATTTTACCAAATCGATTTTTAATTTAATACTTTTGTATGTATCAATCTTTTGTAAATTCAATTTGTTTCAGCCTCTGGCTTCTATTTGAATGTTTTTTACCATATCAAATCAAATTTTATATCCCCATGTCAAGAAAAGTTGAGAAAATATTATTTGCTGATCATGTTTTTTCTCATAAATTGGCAGCGAAATGAAAGTGTACATAATGTAAATTAAGCTATTTACATGTATGACCCTATTATGTTGATTAAAGACATTAGTGTGTTATTGGCATTTGCAAGAAGAAGAAAAATGAAAAGAAATTGCATCACCAAGTGTTTGAATAAAATACGTTTCCTCGTCTTCACAGTTTTTGAAGGGCTCAGTCAATAGGTTCTACTTCATCTATTTATCTTTTGTGTGGACATACATCGGCATTAATTCAATAAGAATAATGTAGTGCCGGAAGCATCACCTTATGATGAGCGTAAACCTTGAACAAAAGGCATTGTAATGGCTGTTACTCTTAAAATGTACTTGACATATACAGTGTATGTACATGTACATGTAGCTGCAGGCAGGTAATTTCTGTAGATTTTTCTTTCTACTTTCTCTCAATATTCATGGAAACTGTAATAATTATAATATGTTAATCTCTAAAATCTATTCTCTATTGTGATTTCGTTCAGCTTAGTGAACCTCCATTCACACTTATTTGTTTTACTTTTTTGTCTTCTTCTTCTAAATGTAGATTTTTGTTTCTTCTTTCTTTCATTGTACATGGAAACTGTGTAATAATTTATTAATCTCTGTTGTGATTTTGTTCAGCTTAATGAGCCTCCATTATACACGTATTTGTTTTACTTTTTTTTCTTCTTCTAAATGTAGATTTTTATTTTTTCTTTCTCTAATTGTTCATGGAAACAGTGTAATAATATTTTAATCTCTGTTGTGATTTTGTTTAGCATATATTGACCCTACATGTACACTTTTACATGATTTATTTCAAACTTTTTCCCTTCTTCTTCTTAATGTCAGATTTATATTATGGTGGTGAAGCGGTGAGTTTAGACCAAGCACAGTCCTTCTCCTGTCCGTACTGTGGGAAGATGGGGTATACAGAAACAACCCTACAAGAGCATGTCACTTCAGAACATTCAGACTCTAATGCAGAAGTGGTAAGTAATGCTGTCCTTAATGTTGAGTTATGGTCATGCGATTGCATTGTGAAAGAAATGGTGTGGAATCGATCAAAAAAGGTTGATCCTCTAGCATATAAATATTGGTGTACTTACTGCAAGGTTCTGGAATCATCAAAATGATAAGAAATTTGGCCCAGTCTTGGTAAAGTTACAAGCACTGTACACAGAATGGTGTATATGGGACTACACAAACATGTGGCATAAAAATCTGTGCAGATTTGTATGGTGTTACATGCCATATTTAGAATATTAAGGCATTTGAAGAGCAATGCTTTTCATGGAACATTTTTTATTTGATGTTCTTCCACACTTGCAAAATAACAATAATAACGCTCACAAATTATTTTTCACCTCTTCCCAGAACTCAACCTTCTCTGTAAAGACGTGTATTCTTAGCCCACCGCACACTTAAAGATCTATCTGCAGCCTTTCATTCTTACATGATAAGAATACTAATAACCAGATTTTTATTGAATATAAGCCTTCCAAATCGGCTTCACAGTGTAGACAGACAGTCACCTGACCAGTCTGACATCACATCTATTCAGAGCCAATATAGCTTTCCCTTCTTCCCTATAACTTGAAATCCTTGAAATTTTGATTTTATTAATCATATGACTATTGAGATCCTTGATCATTAAAGATTTTATATGTTTGAATCTTCTAAGTATATGTAATTGATATTGCAAATTCTTTCTAAATCTGATCATAGTCAGATCATAATAATATACAGTAGTGTGAGCCAGGCCTTTGTTCCTCTATTGAAATTAACCCATTACCAAGATTGCGGATATTTAAAGGGACCTTCAACCCTGTTTCATTATTTTTTTAATCAATAACAAGTTACAATTACTGTCATACTTAGAGGCTACTGAAATCGTGGCATGTGATTGGCTGAGAGCAAATTTGTCATAGAAATTCAGCATTTGTTACTGATAACAAGTTTTAATGAAACAGGGTCCTGGACAGAAATTTTCTTTGAATTAAATTAGAATAATTAGTAAAATGACCAATTTGTAAATTTTGTATTCTTGTACATTCAGAAATTTATAAACTTTGGATTCTTGTACATTCAGAAATTAAAACTTTAAACTTTCCGATTATTTATGCAGCATTTAACAAACGTTCACCAAGGTGTTTCTCTTCACTTTCCCTTTTTCACATAATTCAGTTTGCTAGAAAGGTTAGATTGTCCTTTAAAAGATATCCTGTTTGAGACCGAGTACAAAATGATCATACAGGAAACCAAGTTTCTTATAAGTTCAAGTGTTCTTTTCTTGATAATTGGTGTGCATTGTGAAATTACAACACATGATACAATTTAAAACAAAAAAAAGTCATTTATCAATTTTTTTATTTTGTTAGGGTATGTTGTTTCTTTTCAACCATGCACTATTATTTGATGTAAAATGACAAGAGTTCAGTGCTGGTCAGACATTACTGAGTGATAAAAATCTTTTCCAAAAGCTCCCCTCTTGTGAATGTTTATAAGGCATTGGAAATCGTTTGTCTAGTTCAGACCACAACAATTTATGCTAATGGCCTTCAAGGATTGAATTGTGCGGTTGGCATTGCTCAGCAAGCAATTCTTTTCTTAGAAAAAGCCTCTGTGATAATACCCATGAGCCAGTGTTACTTCTTCGGTATGAATTCATTTCAGAAAAAGTTGTAACAAGTCACGTCCATTGTGTTTGATTAACAGAACCTCACCAATTTTATCATTCAAGTATGAACACTAGCTTTTGCGGTAGGGGTTCCAGATTGAAAAATTGAGTGCTAATGTGTTCTTAGTCACAAAGACTAAGATCTACTTTAAGTTGGACTTTAACTATGGCAGGCCGTTCATGCCACTGTTTGTTCTCACCATTATGATCTTTAGGCAATATTTTTCCTTCAATAATGAATTATCAAAAAAATGTAAATTCTTTAGAATTGTGACCATGATTTGTACATCCATTGAGAGACCAATGCCAATAAACTTTGAGAGCAGACAGTTACATGAATGGCCTGCATTATATGTAGTCAAGTCCAACATAAAGTCAATCTTAGTCTTCTTTGTGAAACACCCCCAGGGCGCCTGTTAGTGTCAAGCCCTCATATACATGTATGCATGTACATGTATAATGTAATTTTTGTTATACATGTATCGTTATCGTTGAGGTGTGACCAACGCACCTACATTATGTAGCCCCAATCAAATCTTGAATTCATCTTCAATTTTATTTATATATGTTGTTGTTGTTGAAATCTTGCAGGTATGTCCAGTGTGTGCAGCATCACCAGGAGGTGACCCTAATCATGTGACTGATGATTTTGCAGCTCATCTAACGTTAGAACACAGATCATCGCGAGAAATTATATCCTTTGGTTTAATATCAGAAAATAGTGTCAATGTAGAGAGACTTGAGTTTTATTGAGCTTAGATTTGGAATCATGAGAATTCAGAATTCAAGTCTCCTACTTTTGTGTTTCTGGTGTATAATAGTAGTGCTGTTTGTTCACTTCTGGACTACTGAACAAGACAGTCTCATACATGTAAACATGAAGTAACATGTTCGTTTTGGACAAGCCTTGAAATCTGCACAAAGCAGTTTCAGTAGTTATCTGGTACAAAGCAACTATCTCCATTTTAATGAATCACAAATAAAGAGGTTGCTTACTGAAAGAGGATTTTTGATGTATGGAATAAATCTAGGACGTGCAGCATAAAAGTAGTGCAGTATCTTCAGATTTAATTAACAAAAACCGATCACTGTTTACAAATGTTTAATGCCAAAAACAATGTCTTAAAGGAATTCTTGATCTGAAGGTAGCATAAGTTTGTACTCAAATGCATTACAGTACATGTACATGTAGGCAGATATTGCGATCGTATAATTGTTTCTTCAAAAGAAGTTCCTGTCAAATAGACACATTTTCTATGAATTGTTAACCCTAAAAAATAAACAAGAAATCTGACATTATTTATCCTAAACATTTGCTGCAAAATTTAATGATGAAATTTCTGCAGCCTTAAGCTTGTATATTGTAGGTGAACTATTACTCTGACAATTGTAACTTTTAAATACCGGTTTCTCCTTGACTTTGGGTATCTTACGACGAAGCAGGCAACGTGAGGCATCTAAGAAGAATGTTTCATCCAGGCAGAGGTATAGGACCCAGACCGCGGCGGACCAACATGCACTTTGGTGGCGGCAGTGGACTCTCTGCAGGCCAAAGTTCAGGTTCCCCCGGCAACAGAGAAGCTATGGACCCTATAGCAGGTGAATGTCTGCGTTTATTATGGAGAAGATTGGGGGAGATTCCTTTGTTTATTGTAGACATAAACTTTTATATCGTAAATTGGAATTCATGGGAAATATATAATACCCTTGAAATGCTACATCTCTCCATTGAATAAATGTAAAATTTAGAAGTCATTACACATTTCAGTTTGTCATATTTCCATGGGTCGCCATAAAAAATGGCAAACCATGTGTAATGGCAAAATATTACCTCTTAAATTAAGCTGAAATATTGTTGAAGAAGTACATGTATTTCCTGGTCTATAGTTGTTTAGAGACAGAGGTTGTTTTTAAAGTTTCATTTAATAAATTGTAGGTTATTGATTAAAAGGAGAGAGTTCAAGTATTTATTCTCCCATCCTATCCTCATCTATCTACCAGCAAGATAAAAAATAGTTGACCTTTGTTAAAGCGATTCCTTCACTCAGTTTGAACCTCGTGAAATTTATTAGTTTTTATTTCCTTGGATAAAAGTATACCAGGTAAAACATTGAGAGAGGGAAAGAGAGAGAGAGAAAGAGAGAGGAAGAAATACATATGCTTGAGATACATTTTAGTTTCAAATTGACCAACCTTACTGACCAATCATCTCCTTTGTCTGATCAGAACTATTATCGCAGCTATCTGGGGCAAGGCGGTCAGCGGGTGGTCTTGGCAGCCACTCGTCTACAGCCTCCCAGCTGCATCAACTCCAGATGATGCAGCTACAACTAGAAAGGCAGCAACAACAGCAGCAACAACAACAACAGCAGCAGCAGCAACAATCTCAGAATGCCCAAGTTAGAAGTATGGTAAGTGGACACAATGCCAGCGATGTTGCTGGATATTTCACTCATATTCCATAATTTTTTGTCCAACACATTTTTATTTTGTTTTGTGCTTAGATTGAGATTCAGGATATTGGTGTCTTGAAGACCTTGCATTTAATTTTGGATCAGTGACTGCTGATCCGATGCGAAGATCATATTTGGTCCATGCTTTCATCGTCGTCATCATTTATTAAAGTCAGCTTTGTGGTTACTGACATTTGCACCATGATGACACTCCTTCTCTCCACTCCTCCTTGTCTCGACTCGAGCATCCTCCTCATTTAGACCAACCTTAGTGCTTTCTTTCTTCACCATACCTTTCCATGAAATCTTTGGTCGTCCTTTCCCTCTTGTGCCATCCACTCCCAGATCCCACACTCTTTTTACAGGTTCATCATCTTCCCTTTTTCCTTCCTGTATTTCCTCAGAGATATAGGGTTAGGATTGTTATAAGGGGGTAACAAAATGGTGCCTAATATGTTTAATTGACCAAACTCTGTATGGAAGGCGTTGGGCTAAATCAAACAATGAGTTACTAGATTAAAAGTAAGGGTCTCTATTATGATTGGAGACTTTCTAAAACGACTCCGTACAAACAAAATGTTATTTCAAGTGGTATATGGTTTTTGTGACAGATACAGAGAAAATGTTCCGAATTGTGCCTCTCTATTTTAAATTAATGAGTATTTTGTATTTCAGTACAATTTTGAATGGATTTTACTTGTATATAGTACCTACTGACAATTGAAAAATGTCACCTCATTTTTATAATTGAGTTTAACTCTGACATTTATTGTACAGGTGTCCAGAAAATATCCTGAGCATGCCTAATAAACATGTAAATAAAGGCACGATTTAAAGGTTTATGGGTATTTTAAATCCGGCATATTTCGTGATTCTTATCAAAGTCACACATGAGGTTTTCCATTGCCTCACAAACAGGATGGAATGATTTTCCATTCATTTCCTTTATTTCCTGCCATTGATAATTTCAGTGATTAATATTTGAAATCATGAATGAATCTGATTCAGTAGATTTTACATCATAGACAGAGTGGCAACAGCCATTTCAAATGTATTACATGTAGGGTTGGTCTGTTTTTGTTTCTGTTTGCCCCTTTAAAATAGTTTATGATGGTATAAATGTCGGAGCATCATTGATTAGTAAAAGAGTCAACAAGATCTAACATGCTTTCCAGAAAAAACATGATGTAAAGTATCATGTCAATTTGTATACTGAACCAATTTACTTTGTAGATATTACATGTATATGAATATTTTGGGAATTACACCATCAAAATAAACATAATTCTGATTATCTAATAAAAGTAATTCTATTCTTAGATTGGAATTCAAGAAATTTGCAGGGTGGACAATATAGGGGGTAATGATTACTGATTAAAAAGTATTACATTGCCCCCATCAAATTGTGTAAGAAATTCAGAGTCAAGTATAAATTCTACCAAGGCGCAATGCGACAACAGTCATTTTACGTAAAATCATTAAGTTTTAATGACAGCAGAATAGCATATATTGATGCAGAATAGCATATATTTATGTTTTTATCGATTCCATCCTTTTGCTCGCAGGGGAGACGGCAAGTAGAAAGTTTGACAGTACCTCCTCCACGGAGACCTACAGGGGCGGCTGCATCGGCCAACAGCAACCCTAGCAGCCACGGCGCCCCCTCCTACAATGCGGTGGTGGAGGCTGGCTTACTAGCAGCAGCCAGCGCATCACAACCAGAGTCCCAGTACCTATTATCAAGGTGAGTACAGTCGTAAAGATGAAGTTTAGTTCTGGTCATGCAATTGCATTGTGAAAGAAACAGTGTGGAATCGATCAGAAAAGGATGATCATCTAGCATAAGTATTTGTGTGTATTGCAAGGTTCTGGAATCATCAAAATGATAAGAAATTCGGCCAAGTCTTGGTAAAGTTACAAGCACTGTACACAGAAATATGTATATGGGATTACACGAACATGTGACGTAAAAAATCCTTCCCAATTTTCATGATGTTACATGCCATTTTTAGAATATGAAGGCATTTGAAGAGCCATGCTTTTCAAGGAACATGTTTTATCTGATGTTCTTCCACACTTGCATAATAACAATGATAACACTTACAAATTATTTTTCACCTCTTCCCAGAACTCAACCTTCTCTTTAAGAGCAAACTTCTTGTAAAGAAGGCAGAAAAATCAAAGATGAAATCAGACAAAAAAAAGTTGTAATCACTTTATGTGCAGAAATTTCAAATTTGCTAAATTGGTAACGTGACTGATTTTGGGTCAATTCTTCAAAATGTATTACTCTTGCGGGACCTTTCTTTTTAGAGGACTTGTAGTAATATGGAGTTTATAGCAGAAACACTGGATATAGGTTGTCCTACCCTAAATAAGCCAATAATAAAATGTAGATTATTAGGTTGTCTCTTCCTGAAATAGCATATAACGTAAACGTTACAATAACATAACATTTGGTAGTCTCTCCAGCAGTATTTCTGTACCCTCTGTACTGTTTATGTGTTACAGGATAATGCTACTGTGATTGTACCATGCAATCACTCATTCAATAACTGCTCTCCATTTAGTTTGTCAATATACAATGTACGGTAGATCTCATTTAACCATTTGTAGCTTTTGAGCTCCACTTGAAGGTGGGAAGGGGGCTGCTCATTTGAGCCCTCTGGTGACTGAAGAATGTTGGGGTCAGAGACTGAAATTCACCACTTGATGGCAGTTGGTCACTCCAGTGCAGTATCATCTTCATATTTGTTCTCCATATCTCCCTCTCTCTCTTCCATTTAGGATAAACGAGCCTTCCCTGTCAGAGACTGACCTCCAGGTTTCAGAGATAGAGAACGCAGACCGCAGTTTCTTTCTCCAAGATCTGATCCTCTCCACGCTAAACGACTCCGACAAGGACTCCGACACTTCCCTAGAAAACATAGAGGGCGCTCTTGCTCGGAGCAGTCCCGTGGAGGATACCCTGACGATAGCATCGCCAACCCTTCGCAAGTTAGGATCTTTAAATTTGAAAGAGAAGGAGGGGCCGGCATAGCACATAGCCTCTCCCTGTGTTTGTGTGTTGTTTGTGACTGATATTGTAACGATTGAGGCGAGTAAAAGAGAGATAAAAACACAAAACCAATTTACCAGTGCATTCTTGTATATTATATTAATATGAATATATAAACTATGATATCCAATGGTAGAAAATCTGCATAGCCGTTATCAGGTCAGTATAGGACTGGGCTAGGTCGGGGGCCAAGAATAGCGGGCACTCACTTCAGACTTTTGCAATATTTTATTTTATACTTTTTTGCAGATGTAGTAGATTGTTTAGAGAGAGGCCCTCCCAAAGTTGTTGCTGTAAGGATCCTGTATGACAGGGAATTTTTTCCTCTTTTTTTTTTTGGTTTATTGTTGTTGGTAAGAATTTGAAGAAATAATGACATTTAGATCCTAAATTGGCAACCTGTCGCGTTGCATTTGTTGTCTTTCTGTCAAGCAGCCTGCCAGATAAGTGCATATGTTGTTCATTTCATTCAGAACAAGTTTTTATAGATATCTGCGAGCAATGATCTGCCTTATGTTATGTTATGCTATTAGTTTTCTTTGTGATCCCGGGGTACCAGCTCTTATCGATGAAGACACATGTCCCATCTTTCTTTACATGTTTCTGTTAAAACAAGTTCTACATGATAACTTTTCACCCCTTTAAATTAGAAAAGTGGTCTCAGACTTTAGCCTAATGGCAACATAGCCCATTATTATTAATAATATTCACTTATATCTTGATTACAAAATTACTGAACTATTTCTATTTAATTAGATTGTATGTTAACAACCAAAACCATACATTAATCTACCTATCAAAGTAAAGCTTTAAAGCTCTTGTACCCTTTGGTCAAGCCCCTCGAAACACATTGTCAGATTTCACATTTTGCATTAGAAAAATTGACAAGAAACCTCAAAGTTTTAGCTGAAGGAAAAACATCCCCCCCCCCCCCATCCATCCAGTGGAGTATTTAACAATGCGAGAGGGAAAATGAGTTGGATCCTTGATTGTTATCTAAAGTTTATATATTCTGGTTTTCCTCTCTTTCTGTAATTCCTGTCATACACAGAAATTAAAAGAGAACAACTATTTAGAATTCATCTTTTTCCAAAGTGTGAACAAAAAAACAAAAAAGATAACACCATTTTATCATTATTACTGTGACCATTGGCATTACTGTACTTCCTTTCGTAGGTGGTACATTAAATTGGTTAAACCCCCTACATAATAACAGTAATTCATTTGCACTAAGCACCTCCATAGGAGGAGGCGTGATAGCTCAGTCGGTAGAGAAGTGGTCTCGTAATCCGGTGGCCCGGGTTCGAAACCAAGACGATGCGCTAGTGCCCTTTGGTAAGGCATTAATCCTCATTACCAGGTCCCTCAGATAGGACCTAAAGCCATCAGTCTTCTATCTATGCTTTCTGAGCAGTCAGGTAAAATAACCACCACCACCATAGCATATTGAGAGTGATAGTTGCGACACATACACATGCGATAAAAGGTCCAGGTTTGAGCTCCATGATTTGACCTTTGATTGTGTACATGTACGCTTGTCACAACTATCGCTCTTGATACGTAATGAGCACCCTTTACCCTCCAACAGACCCTCTTAACAAACTGCTTTGTATAGATTTTCTGATTACACACAAGCAGATAATCTTTTTTTGAATACTAATACACAAATTGCAAAAATAACATGTTTTTATTACTGTCAAGTTTAAATGACATAAAAAAAGGAGGACTTTAATAGTGATTGTTAGAATCAACTTTGGGAAAAGCAGCTTCTAGCGGTGAAGATAGTCGGGCTGTCAGTCACATGCGTAAGATTGCCAATATCTTTAATCAGTTTTAATGTACCGACTTTATTACCAGGGTTATTTAAAGATTGTGTTAATGGTAGGAAAAAGGAGGCTCTTTAGTATTTTGCTCTGCTTTGTTTGAGAGACTTGCTTAAAGCCCCACTGCACTACTTACAGCGACTTGCGCCTTCTATTTAGCAAACAATGCCTAATCAGTGACCGTTGGTCCCCCATGGTCCCATGTTAATTGAGAGCTGATTTGATGAGATAACCACCTGTCAGGAACCATGCAGGGAGGTCTAATCCACCCCCCCCCCCCTTGGCCTTACTAGTGCAGATGGGCTTTAATAATTACATTACATTTCTTACCTAGTAAATCACAGTTTCAAGCAGATCATTTAGGAATGTCCCGAGGTATTCTTGAGTTCCGATAATGAACAAAGAAATTAAAAGAAGAAATTCTCACAAATCAAAATAATAATAAAAACAAAGAAATTAAAAGAAGAAATTCTCACAAATCAAAATAATAATAAAAACAAAGAAACAAAATCAATGCAATATGAAATATCTGATTTTGAAGATTGTGACTTTAATACAACATGTTGCCCTATATCCTCATATCTGTGTTGGTGCTTTGATATTTTATGGGATTAGGCAGTATTTAAATATTCATGACATTGACATTTTGTTCTATATCAACAATTCAAAAATAACCAAAAGCCTTTTTTGTTTGTTTGTGAAACACTTTCTTTTTTTCATTAGCTGAACTCAAGATTATCCCGAAAGTAAAATATTGGTAAGGCCCAGGGAAGTGTATCAGAAAATTAATTTGTTAGCGCTGTTGATAACTTGTATATCTTATATCTGTATTGTTGTGTATGAATGAAAGTAATCAAAAGCAATGCCTTGAATTGGAAGGGAACTGATCAACAATGTCAATTTTTATCAAGGTGACTAATACTTATTATGGGAATGGTGAAGGGCGATTCCAAGCATTGTGGAATGAAATTTCCAGAGAATTTTCAATTTTGAAAAAAAAATGTTTTAGACGTTTTAATAAAAAATCTACAAAATTAATGATATACATGTACATGTAATATATAAAATGATGTGAGGTGCTTTTGCAACAGTTGAATTTTCTCATTAACCATTCATGAAGTTGATAAAATAGTGAATTTTAAATAGTTTTGTTACAGAATGACCAAAAATGGCAAATAAACCTATCTAAAGATCAATATTTCATAATTTGAGGAATGGTTGATTGGAAACTCAACTGTTGTAAAAGCGATTCATATTAGTAAATACATGTATATCACTAGTTTGAAGATTTTTATTAAAATGTCTCTAATACCGTAAACTAAATTCAAAATTAAGAACTCTCAGGAAATGTCATTCCGCAATGCTTTTAATTGACCTGAAGATGTCATTTGCTCGCTACCACCATCTTAAAGTACTTGTTTATAAAGTGAAGAAAAGAAAATTAATTTGATTATAGAGCAATGAGATTTAAAAAAACGCACAGAGTTTGTATGTATTTTAAGGGACACTGTGAACTGGAACATTCTATGGCGTCGATGTGTAAAGGGGGACGGCTACCGAATGACATTGTGTGTTTGAATCGTGTATATATTCCAAGATGAATTCAAATGATAATGGCATTGCGGAGACAATGTCTGTCATAGTGTGTTTTCAAACCATGTATTTGTCAAACGGTTAGGTGACATGACAGGCAGCTGCTTAGTTTTCAAGCATTTTTTTCTCTGTTTTCATCACAATTTTGTTTGCTTTAACAAAACAAAAATCTAAAGAATATTCTCAATAACCTTTTAATCATGTCAACCAGAGTTGTGATGTCAAGAGTTGTATTCCTTTCAGGTTTTTTTTTCCATCTAATATTTATTAACATCCTGAAATTCCTTCAATAACTTTGCTAAATCAATTTTAAAACAATACTTTTCATAACTCACTCTGATTAAGGAGTAATAACATTAACAACAGTGATTCAAAACTGGCATTCATCTTGAAAAATAAACACACCCTGTAATCTAAAGGTGAATTTTAAATCAAACTGTTTAAAGGTATTACAAAGTTTTGGTAAATTTTGAAAAATGGGTGGATAATGATTCTTTACCATTTTGATATATTTGGATGCCCCTGTGGATGTATTAAAAGCACTAGAAATTTTAGCCCCTAAAACACCTCTGCTTTTGAGAAAAATTGAAAATAAAGATTTACCGGTGCTCCCGGTAAATTTTGATAAATTTCAAATAGCTCCTACGGCCGTACAATGGTAGCTGCGACCATGAAAATCTCAGAATATGTAGTTTTGCTATATAATTTCTGAACGGGAATAGCTAATCGGTCAATTTTAGTCAAGATACATTGTTTTATAGCTTAATTAATATCTTTACCTTGAGAGGGAACTATACAACATAAACTGTTTATTATTTACAATTTCATAAATTTATAGTCGATTTCGACCTCGACAACGATCACTGAATATTGTAGGATCGCATATGCTTCCAATATGCTCATTTGAACCAAATTCATCACCCCATACCAAAACTTTGTGTTACCTTTAAGAATCTAGGTTGCATTATTCACCGCCAGTTTGTCCTGACATGTGCAAGGTCAATTTAAAGAATTCTTGAGTTCTAGAAGTTATTGAATCATTTCTCCTGAACCTAATACAACAATGCCTAGTAATGCCTCAAAATCCATAACCTCGCTACAAATAATGCTGGGATTGATATGCACATGCCCAGTAATAGACAGGAAGTTTGAGGCATCTAAAACAATGTCATTAGCCTTTAATAAACAACTTCAAGGTCAGAAAATTTTCTTTTTTTCTGCTAAATCTTGAAAGTGCAAACAATGGATAAGTATTGCAATTGTTTGCAGGATGGACATTGTAAAATACATGTACTCTAGGAACCTGCTGGATTTGGAATTTTAACACAGGCATATATTGGTGTTGAGACTTTCAAACAAACTAAGCGAGTCTTCGTATTATTTTGAGTTGGTCTTATCAAATATCTCCAATTTTGTTTACAGGGCTCTGGGCTAATAATAAAATGTGATATGATTTTTTTTCCACTTTCTTTTAATTCTTGAGAAAATCGGGAATCTTTGAAGAATGTCAAGTTCTCACCATTATTTTGTTTTTTAAATCAAAGTGATTTATTGCTGTGAGAGTGGGATGACGGTAATATTATCTGTACTGCAGTCAAACCTGTCTATAGCGACCGCCCAAGTGAAACACAAAAAGTGGTCTTTGTAGACAGGTTTCCTTTAGTACATGTTTCAATGAGAAACCATTTTCAAGGGAAACACAAAATATGTGGTCTTTGTAGACAGGTGGTCACTAAAGCAGGTTTGACTGTACCCTGAACTGTTAAACAAAGGTTCACGCAATTTCAAATTCTCTGGAATCGATTTTCCTGTAACTTAAATAAAATCCTGCTCATAAGAGCTCTTACATTTGGCTGTGTCCAATACGTAAATACATATCTTGCTGTCCCCAGACTTTTCACAGATACGTCACATTTGATATATAACATATTGCTCTGTCCAAAAACTGAACATCATTTAGCAGTGCTTTCTTTATTTTAAAAAAAAATGCCTTACCATATGTAACTGTATCAAATACTTGTAGCATTTTCATTTTCTCTTTTCTTACCTCTCGTTTTTTTTTTTTTTTTTTCTGAAGTTTTTTTTAAATGCTTGTTTTTTTTTTACAGGATCTGGATATTATGATAATTGTTCTTTTTTTGTAAGGTAGAATTATTAATATTATATCTAATCCAAGTTGATTGCTTCTGCAAATGACACACTGTTATATCCATCCAATGTCAGCTGTACTGTATACATGGAGTTCAGTGTCCCAGTGTTCACTGCATAAATAGATATGTTATAAAAGATATGAAATTTAAAAAATTCACAGACTGCAGCACGTGTCTTTATTTTTTCCATTTTTTATGTGAGTTTGAGCGTGAAATTTATGTTCTGTAAGATGGGAGAGTGATCTGGAGTTGATGAAATGATCAATCCATATCATTATCATCTGTTTTAAGCCAAAGGGGGTGTTACTGCTACTAGTACCGGTAACTGATATATATGCATGGACTTTATCACTAAATTAACTTGTGCAGGCTCAAAACAGACTATAATATTTATATAGATATGTATACATTTGTATGTGTATGTGTATGGTGCATGTAGTTTAGAACAAATTTGTAATCCAGTTAGGATTCTGTAGAATTGCTTAGGCCCATGCAGCATCCATATGAATCTTTTCATGACCCTTACTTTTGTAGTGGTACATTCCACCCTTCAAATCTTTCTGAGCCACATTGACACATCTATTGAAAGTGGAATATACCATGATGAAACGGGGGGGGGGGGGTAATTAAAAGTTGAATGTTCCAAATACACTCTAGATGTGGTGTATGGCCTGTAGAAAATATGCCCTCTGCAATGAATTGAGGGACTTGCTTTCAAGCAGGGCAATGTATTGCACTCATACAAAGATGGCACAGGCAAGTTTGGAATGATGCATTTGAATATGGGTAACTTAACAAATGGATACATTGTTGAAATGAATTGGTAATCTTCATTTTGAATAGTGGGAATGCTTTTCACCAGTAAAAAATAGCTGTGTGAAGGTTGGAATGTTCCATTTGAAGATGAGTAACTTCACAAATGATGAATTTGTGAATAGAATTGGAAGACTTCATTTTGAAGAGGGGGACTTCCTTTCACCTGTGAATAAGAGAGGAGCTGTGTCAAGATTGGAATGTTCTATTTGAAGTTGGGTAACTTTACCAATGGATAAATTGTTGAAATTAATTGGGAGACTTCATTTTGAATAAGGGGAATGCTTTTCATTTGAACCTCTACATCAATCAATCAATTTTTCTGATTAAGGCGTTACCCAGGATTGAAAATGGAACATTCCAGGATGTAAAAATCAGAACTTGTAAAGTACACAGTAAGACCTAGGATATTGCGCAAAAGCTTGTAACGTTCACAGTAAGACCTAGGTTATTGGGCAATAGCTTGAAACGTTGACGGTAAGACCTAGGATATTGCGCAATAGCTTGTAACGTTCACAGTAAGACCTAGGTTATTGCGCAATAAGTTGTAACGTTTTGAGTAAGACCTAGGATATTGCGCAATAGCTTGTAACGTTCACAGTAAGACCTAGGTTATTGGGCAATAGCTTGAAACGTTGACGGTAAGACCTAGGATATTGCGCAATAGCTTGTAACGTTCACAGTAAGACCTAGGATATTGCGCAATAACTTGTAACGTTTTGAGTAAGATCTAGGACAGGCCTTCTCAACTTGCGGCGCGCGCGCCACTCGTGGCGCTTGCGGTCAGTCAGAGTGGCGCGCGGCTGTTCCAAAAAATTAATACAAATTAAAAATTAAAACATTAACAAATTATATTTTAAAATAAAAAAACTCAGAAAAATCAAAAAGTCGCAGTCGAAGTTGAGCCCAAAATGTAGGCAAGCCATTTTGTTTGTTTGATTTTCACTTCATTTTGACATTTTCCGTGTTTATTGCACCAAAATAACTACATAATACTTCCAGTGTAGATTTTAGCCATGAATTGTACTAATTATTTCACATCAATATAAAATTATGATTGATGATTTATGGAACAAAAAGGTGTTAAAAATGCCACATCTGGGCCTCAAAAAAGCCCTAAAATCCACGAGCTTCCGGGGGCTTCGCCCCCTGGACCCCATCCGGTATCGGCTCGGTCGCTACGCCCCCTCGTAACACAGTCACCAAACATACAGGTTGGCACTTCAACCTCAATTCATTTTTGTTTTGGCGCTTCTAATAAACTAGTTGAGAAGGCCTGATCTAGGATATTGCGCAATAACTTGAAACGCAATTCTGAGAACGATGCTAACTTCTTTGTTACGGAAAACGATGCAATTTGTCATAACATACTCTAACGACAGGGAACTAACACTTAGTTTTAGTGCTTGCGCAGATGTCTCCTTTAATTTTACGCTAACGCAGCCAGCTTCGCGGAGACATTAAGCTATAGCTTGTCTTAATTTTGATTTGTTTTGACAATTAACATCGTTTGACTAATAACATCATTTTCAGAATTCCACCCAAGGTTTCTACAGTGTTCAGATCACTGGCTGAAGCCAGATTCTTTGCTAATCATGTTTTCTTTTGAATAGAATGGAGAGAAAAAATGTTTAAAAATAATCAGTCATCAATAAAAAAGCATTCAGAGTGGTCTCGAAAGGAGAGAAACATTGCAACGCCAAGGGAAAAACAGAATCACAGAAATGCAGTCTAATAATATTTATGTCCAAAGTAATTTATTTATACATCTGAAACACATTCATCAAGCCATCAGACTGTGTCGCGACAATATTTCTCTTAATGAAGTACATACACAAATATTGGGGCTCTTTCGTTGACTGGACAAGTGTTTTAATGATAACATGATTTATTTTTTTGTTCAATTTATCAATTTGATGTATCCAAGCAGTATACAATGTGGCCCAGAAAGAACACAACAGCTGAGGTCTGTAATTTAAAAAACAATGTCTTCAAATAAGAAAGTTTGTGGTTTTACTGTGTGGGTAGTTCTGGAAAGGACTGTTGGGGTTTAAGGGGGAATTCAAAGCAGTTGGAATGTTGCAATATTTTGAAATGCTATACATGGAGTTTCAACTTTGAATTTTGTTAGTTTCCAAGAGAGTCATGGCAAATAAACAGACCGATAGGTAATTGAACTGTATTAAAAGATAACACGAAGTCTCTTAATGAAACTGTATTTCATAAAAATCTGTTTCAAAGTCATTTTGAATCATCAATCATAGAAAATAAAATCCTCAAAAAGTATAGGTTATTTTTTTGCAAGCAAAATGTACCAGAAGTCATGAAACTTGCATATAAAAACCATACACTGTAGAGCGCAAAAGACCCACATTTTTACAATGTGTTATAGCTCGGATATTATACATTTTATAAATACCTTTGATAAATATTATTAAAATTAAAAATCAACTACATGTCACAACTTGTACTCCAGATTAGCTGTTTATTGATAATGATACTTTTGAGGTCATAATTGACTCAAGATAGTCTGTCAAAATGCAAACCCCATTTACAGAACATTCTTTGCAGCTCACTTTGGTGGGCTGTACCAAGGTCATATTTTTGATGGCTTTCCAGCTGCAGAAACAAATATTGATACAGATGCCCAAATATTTTAATTGCAACAAATGTGCATACATATTCAGAAATCTTCAGCTAATTTTTGTTTGCTTCTGTGCTGCAAACAAGAAGAGAAAATTATTACTTAATCCACTACCATTCATCCTTTAACGAAGCCATCAATATGAACATTTTATTCATGGACAGTGTAACACTTTACTGCTATTGACTGACACTGTGAATATATTCAGACACATATATTCACTTGATACCACAAAAAAAGCAGGGTCTATTGATTTCTGTCTCTCTTCCCTTGCAAATCGAGTACAACACATGATCTTTGCATTCAATTTAATCCGAGCATGGCGTTCCATTTTCATCTCTGATACTCTTTGTTCATATAACTACAGGCACTGATATTAGGTACAGTAATGTCAAATTTTGAAAAGGGATAATCCTGATTTTAAGTCTCTGCAGAAGACAGTGTTTAAGCACCTGGATCACATAATAATACTTGTATCTGCAAGCCAGCAATCAACATGCAACAACTTGATGTCTTGCTTGTCAATCCTTTCTACAATTCATTCCAGGAATGAAGCCTGTAATAGGACCCAGTTGACTTCAATATCAGAATCTGGCATCCCAACATTCTTTCATCAAATACATCATTATTATATAGGGTTAGGTTTCCAATTGGGATTGACTTTAGATTCACGCTTAGAGTTAAAGGTAAAGTGTCTGGTTGTAGGGGATCAAATTTAGATAATGTAGGACATTGACTGTGGAGCCACTGTTGACGGAGCTGGTACTACAGAACCCTGTGTCCAGTTGCAAGGCTGATTCGAGTGCTCATCTACATGCTGAATTCAGTAAGGCTAATCCATGACGACTCCTCTCTAAGAGCACATTCGATAGATAGCTCCTGATTGATGGCATCGGTGTGAAATAACGGTTCTTCACGATGCTGGTAGTTCTATAAAAGTCCTTTAAATGCTCAGTAAATAAGAGTCCAACTGGGTTCAGTATTATTAAAATTCAGAGCTGATATATCAATTCTTTCCCTTGTATTTGAAGCTCTGTAGGGGATCTTCTTCAGTTTTCCTCTGTAAAAAAAAAGAAGGAATAAGGCAACCATGACATTATATGTAGAAAGAAAAACAGCGCTTGGATGCATACATGTAGGTATTCAAGATATCCATGACAATCATACATGAATTGAAGAAATGTTTTAAAATTGTACCGATTATCATTTCAAAGGATAGTAGGGTGCAAATGGGCACTGCCATTCAATGAGTGCACAGAATCTGATACCTTTGAACTTTACACAAAGTTCCCTCCAGAATTCAAACTTATAAACAAGACTTCAAAACGTCTAAACCCTTTTTTAGAGCTTTAAATACAGTTAACAACTACCACTACATTATTCATACCTTTACCAAATTTTGTGTAATTTTTTTAAGTACTGGTATGTGAAAATTTGATGTTCTGATTTATGTTTTTTGAAAAGGTGACATATTAAAGCTTATCTGTAATAATTTATAGGAGGGATTAGACCACGCTGCAAGGTCACTGGACAAGTGGTTATCTCATACTCAGCTCTCAATTAACATAAGAAAAATAGGATCATGGAGGACCAATGGTCACCGATTAGGCATTGTTTTCTATATAGAGGGAGCAAGTAGCTACAAGTAGGACAGTGTGGCTTTAAAGCTCCGCTTCATATCAGAAAGAGCGTTGATACACCAAATGTTAATTTCGGTGCTATCACCATGAAGCCTTTGCCATAGGGATTCTCCTACCTTCATTTTGGCTACCCTGGACTCTCTCTTCTGTACACCCTTGCCATCAGCCGCAGCCCTCTTGGGAGCTTTCCGTCTGTTTGTGGTTGGAATGGTCCCTCTCAAAGCCTTGGGGACTGATGAGAAATCAAAGAGATGAAACCTTAATTATAATGATACAGTGAAACCAGTTTTAATGACTACCTGTCTACAAGGACCACATTTTTTGTTTCCCTTGAAAATGGTTTCATTGAAACATGTACTAAAGGAACCTGTCTACAAAGACCACCTTTTTTGTTTTCCTTGGGTGGTCGCTGTAGACAGGTTTAACTGTATAAAGTTTGTCTCTAAGAAGGTAACATTAAAAGTCCATAGATTTCTGAAAGTTGCAAAGGCATATTTCTTTCTTTCTTTTGCTATGATTTACTAGTGTCATTTTACTGGTAATTAAATTCTTGCTAATTTGGGGCAATAACAACTGATGGTCAGCACGCATGGTTTTAATGTGAATATTTAGTTACATTGAAGCCCGTCTGCACTAGTTTGGCCAGGAGGGATTAGAGCTCCCAGCGTGGTCACTGACAGGTGGTTATCTCATCAACTCAGCTCTCAATTAACATAAGAAAAAGGGATCATGGGGGACCAACAGCCACCACTTAGGCATTGTTTGCTATATAGAGGGAGCAAGTAGCTACAAGTAGTGCAGTGGGGCTTGAAAGGAGCTTGACTTCAAAATCTTCAAACAAATCAAAATGCGACTGCATCTCCTATATGCCTCCGCCCTAATATCAGTAATATCAGAAATGGATGGAATTATTCTTGAAATATCATGACGAAAACAAAAAGCCTATAATTACATGTCAACCAACGACTATGATCTTTGACCTTTGACCTACGTACTACAAAAACTAATCATATCGTCTTCCTATGGTGATACATATTGTCACCAAGTTTGAAGTTCACACCTCCAGTAGATCTTGAGATATCGCAAAAATCAAGGCTAATACGTGTAATTTCAGAGATTGACCCCGGTGAACTTTGACCAGTGACCTATATATCCCACAATCTAATCAGCTCGTCTCTCTATTGTGATACATGTACATACTGTCACTAAGTACGAAGTTCATACCTCAAGCTGTTCTTGAGATATCGCGTTAACAAGAAAACATAATGCCTCCGGTGGGCGAAGGCATACAAAATAACAACAAAGGTGGTCTGCACTTACATTTATTAGTACAGCGATTCATGTACATAACAAGTTTATGTTACCCCATTTCCTTGTTTAGTCAAATTGTTCCTATTTTCACAAAGTGACGGTAGTGAGGAAAATCCGCAAGCAAATTGTATATGATTTTTATTCACTACCGTCACTTCGTAATGAAATGATTGACAAGTATTTTTATGAATGTCAAATACAGGCCTGGGCAATATGCAATTAATAAATAATTAAGAAAAGGAATTTAAAAAGGTTCATCTCTACCGATCTCCAAGCAATCAGGCTCCATCCTTGTAAAGTAAATACTTTAATGATTCATAAGATTCCAACCATTCAGATATATCATTAAACTCTTCAAAAGAAGTCCTGACACAGATCAATGCGAGCAATATTTAAAGTGTAAGCATACATGTAGATAGATTTTGAGATACGTTTTGCATAAAGTCATGCTCCCTGGATCCGATTCCTACCTCAGTTGTGAAGGAAAATGATGACTCGATGGCCATGCTTATCTCAAAGATAGTCAATGCTTCTCTACAGGAAGGGAAGTTTCCGGAAGAATTGAAACTTGCTCATGTTACTCCTGTTCTGAAGATGTCATCCCTAGATCGTGATGAGATGAACAGTTATCGGCCTTTCGCTAACCTGCCTTTCCTCGCCAAAGTCCTCAAGAAAGTAGTCGCCAACAGACTGACATCACACCTTCAGGACTATGACCTCCATGAGACCATGCAGTCTGTGTACAAGAGGCTTCACAGCGCAGAGACTGCTCTTCTGTAAATATCTATCATCCTGAGGGCAGTCGACAACAAGAAAGCGGTTATGGTGATTCTTTTGGACTTATCTGCTGCATTCGATGATTCAATACGATTGATCACAAAATCCTTCTTCAGAGGCTGCAACAGGACTTCAAGGTCGATGACACTGCCCTGGAATGGTTCAGGTCATATCTTCACTGCAGACGACAGGCTGTGAACATCAATGGAACTGTGTCGGATGAAGCTTCCTTGACCTACGGCGTTCCACAGGGTTCCATCCTCGGACCAATACTCTTCACGTTGTACTCTTCCCCATTTGGGAACGTAACCCGTCAACATGGTCTACAAGTCCACTTCTACGCAGATGACACTCAGCTGTATGTGACATTTGATCCAAGAGTGACAACTGATTAAAAGGCCATAGCTGCAAGGACGACCTCGTGCCTTGCAGATATCCATCAATGGATGGTGTAGAATTTCATTAAACTCAATGATGACAAGACCGAATACCTCATCATTTATCCATCAAACATGAGGAACGAGATCAGCTCGAAGGACCTCCAAGTTGGCAATGTGTCTGCCTCTCGTACGGTAAGCGCCCGTAACCTTGGGGTCCATGAAAATGGACAGGCACATTTCACAGGTATGTCAGACTGCTTACATGTACTTCCAGCTTCGTAACATTGCAGCTACTAGACCATTGCTTACAAGGACGGCAGCAGAAAGCCTTATCCATTCACTTATTTCCTCTAGACTCGATTTTTGTTACAGCCTTCCTTCTGCAACCTTGAACAGATTTCAAGCAGTACAGAATGCAGCAGCACATTTGCTTACTGGGCTGAGGAAGCATGATCACATCTCTCCTGTTCTGGCTGAGCTGCATTGGCTTTCTGTCAAGAGCTGAATTGAATTCAAGGTCCTGCCGTTCACATTTAAGGCAATTCATGGTCAGACCCCAGGATATGTGTCATCTTTAATTGAGCGGCGTCATCTTCGCCCTGGACTTTGCTCATCTGGCCTACTCTCCAGATGCCTATCACTCATCTCAAGGGCTATGGAAACCGGGCATTTTCCTCTATTGCTCCTCGCCTGTGGAACTCCCTCCCATCATTTCTTCGCGAAATTGACAACCTGGACCACTTCAAAGCTTCACTCAAGAGTCACGAGTAACTTTATTGGAGGAGCTCGCGCCTTTGAATGTATTTGGCGCCATACAAATGTTGTGAATCATCATCATCATCACAAATAGTGGGGGAGATTCATAAAGAAAAAATACACAACAAGTCAACGCAAAGCGTAGCATCCCCTCGCAGGGTACAAATGGCCTACATACGTCAGAACAAGTTACCTCCATTGGACTATACTATTACAATTGTATATTACTAGGCAAGGCACATATATAATTAGGTGTTTTTGCATATTTAATGAGCGATGACCTTTCACCTTTGACCTACATACTCAGAAATCGAACTTAGGCTGTACATGTATTTTGATACCATGTACCTTCATATTAAATTTCATTAAAATTTGTCAAACAATACTAAAGTTATCGAATGGAAACCAGATTCGCTTATTTAATGAGCTATGACCTTTGACCTACATACTCCGAAATTGAACTTAGGCTGTGTTTTGATACCATGAACCTTTATATAAAATTTCATTAAAATCCGTCAAAGAATACTAAATTTATTGAATGGAAACCAGATTTGCATATTTAATGAGCTAGGACCTTTGACCTACATACTCCAAAATTAAACTTAGGCTGTGTTTTGATACCATGTACCTTCATATCAAATTGCATTAAAATTTGTCAAACATTACTCAAGTTATCGAATGGAAACCAGATTCGCATATTTAATGAGCTATGACTTTTGACCTACATACTCCGAAATTAAACATAGGCTGTGTTATGATACCATGAACCTTCATACCAAATTTCATTAAAATCCGTCAAACATTACTGAAGTTATCGATCGGAAACCAAATTTATTACGGACGGACGGACGCACGAAAGGAAGGACGGAAGGAAGGAAGGACGGACTGCAGCGTTACTATATCCCCTCCGACTTCGTCGGCGAGGGGATAACAAAGTTACAAGGTTGTCTGTACTTACATGAAAATAAGTACAGATAAAAATATTATGTTTCACTGTTTCCTTTATTTACCGGTAGTCAAATGATTGACAAGTATTCTTATGAATGTCAAAAGCAGGCCTGGGCAATATGAAATTAATAAGATTTTTGTAAAGGGAATTTAAAAAGGTTCATCTCTACCGATCTCCAAGCAATCAGGCTCCATCCTTGTAAAGTCAATACTTTAACGATTCATTAGATTCAACCTATTCAGATAGACAATTAAACGTTTTGTAAAAGGAATTAAAAAAGGTTCATCTCTATCAATCTCCAAGCAATCAGGC
This sequence comes from Strongylocentrotus droebachiensis, assembly GCA_035222895.1. Classification (NCBI taxonomy): domain Eukaryota; kingdom Metazoa; phylum Echinodermata; class Echinoidea; order Camarodonta; family Strongylocentrotidae; genus Strongylocentrotus; species Strongylocentrotus droebachiensis. Next base: position 136,646 of record JAVYIG010003307.1, read on the forward strand.
TCCTTCTTTGAATGTCAAAAGCAGGCCTGGGCAATATGCAATTAATCAATTTTTGTAAAAGGAATTTGAAAAGGTTCATCTTTACTAATCTCTAAGCAATCATGCTCCATTCTTATAAAGTCAATACTTTTGAAAATTCATCCATACAAGAAAATGCGGGGAAGTATGTGACTAACCAGAAAGGTAGAAAGTCGATAGTCTGAAATTTCTGCTCTTATTGCCAGAATACCTGGGAATCAATAACGGTAAGGCCATATGATAACATTCAATCTGCTAGTTTAAAAGAATTTTCAAAGGAATTCTGAATTTTTCGCTATTAACCCTACCTTATGTGACTTGCTAGTGTATAAATATCATGTTGGGTTCATTAATCCTTTCATTTCAGTAGCAGCATTGACAGTGTTTACAGCATTATCAAAGTTACTTAAGATATCATATTCAGTTATGATCTTTAGATATTGCTGAAATATATCAGTTAACTATTTCCACCTCAGATCAAATTCTTTAAATCATACTTTGCTATCATCAGTCAAAATGTTTAGTGGAATGGAAATTATCCGCATAGTACTTGGTTGTTTGGCTGCTGCTCTGGGTATTCCTGGCAACATAACGATCATATATGTCTTTGTAAGACAAGGTATCAAGAATGCTACTGATGTTACCTTTACTGCACTTGCCATTGTTGAGCTCATTGCCTGTATCATCAACAGCATGAGGATCCCAATTATCTTCTTTCACAATGAACACCCATGGGCATGTTTTGTGGAGATCATCGGTGGAAGGTCTGCACTCTATGCCGGGTTGTTTCTCACGATCTCGATTGCTGTTTACCGCTACCAAGCCATCTGTAAGCCATTCGATCGACGAATAGGACGCCGAGCTGCCATCTTGATCTCCATCGGTTGCACACTTCTTGCTGTCGGTCTTCATGTCCCGTTCTTCTTCATTACAACTTCAGTGAAGTTAAATGGAGAGTTGTATGGGTGCAAAGTGTATGGCAACAACCCATGGGGACGTGAGGTCTACGCCACATCACAAGCCATTGTATTCTGTGTTTCTGCCATAGCTATAACTGTTTTATACCTCATCATTTATAAGTTCATCCGTGCTCACCAAATTATTCGCAAGAAAATGATAAATGCACATGTCACATCCACTACAACAGAGAGTGTCATATCAGTAAGTGCTGCCGTTTCTAAGTCCGATGCTGAATTATCAAATGCCACAGAGTCCAATGGAACCTGCAAGCAAGGACGACATGGCTCTCTGCAAAACGAAGGCCCTTGTGACACAAGATCCCACTCTAGGCCAGTCCATGATAAGACTAGGCAATCATCAAAGAAGTCTAAAAGCCACCAGACTGATCATAAGACTACTCAAGTGGTCATCATCATTACAGTTATATTTTTTCTCTTCTGGCTTCCAAGCATTGTGCTTGATCAGGTTCCTAGAAATCAACTCAGTAGGATCATCCCAGATCGTCAGCTGAGAGATGATTTTGTGTATTTCTGCTACCAAATCAAGTACATCAATAACATCATCAATGTTTTTATCTACCTGTTTGTAAATCAACGCTTCAGACATACCTGTTGCAGGCCATTCACTTATTGCAATAATTAACAAAATGTCATTAAAGAGCAGAGCTGCCAACCTTGTGCGACCAAAAAAAGGAATCATGATGGCAAAAAAAGGAATTTCAAGCAAAAAAAAAGGAATTCATAAAAACGAAACTTACAACCACGCGCGACACACTTCCATTGCAGAAATGTTCATTCATCATGCTGTTTTTTCCATACAAGCAGGAATTTTTCTTTTCAAGTATGTTTTAAATTTAGTTTTCTATTGAATTTGTGATCAAATCACCATTTTAGGGCAGTTGTTTGACGTGCGGTATGTAAAAAAAAATATAATAATTTAAAAAACGTAATACCGTAATTTGGAGGAAAAAACTGAGTAATTCTGGCAAAAACGGAATGGTTGGCAGCTCTGAAAGAGTAACCTACATGCAGGAACACTTGTACAAATGTATAGAATTAAGATATTTCTACCTAAAAGTAAATTTGTAGAATATTATGGCTATTCATTTGAAATTTTATTAGGATCTTTCATTGTTAGTAAACTACTGGTAAACACACAATCATCACCATGTAATTAGAAAGAAATGCAATTAAAATAATTGTGGTTGTAAAATAGGAAGAAATTAATGTACCAATATACTGTAAATATTACCAATTTGTCCTGTCTTCAATGCTTGTATAACTTACTGTACCGGTATGCTGATTGTTGATACCATATTGAACATATAAATGTAGCTTTTTCCTACTACTTTTCATGAATCTAAGTTCTTTTGGTTATATACATGTACATGTACATACCTGGACAATAAAATATGGACAGGGCAAGCACATATCTTGGTATCAATATATTTAGAAAATTTGAAGAAGGAAATCATATTCTTTTCTGTTTTGAAAGTTTATGAGTAAACCCTTACCCTAGCCCTCCAGCGCCACCACGTTTGGTGGGCAAAGGCATACAGAATAACATAAAGGTGGTCTGCACTTGCATGTAAATAAGTACAGCAATTCATGTACATAAAAAGTTCCTTATTTCGTCAAATGATCTACAAATATTTTTATTAATTTCAAAAGCAGGCCTGGGCAATATGCAATTAATAAATAATTTGGAAAAGGAATTTAAAAAGGATCATCTCTACCGATCTCTAAGCAATCACGCTCCATCCTTGTAAAGTCAATACTTTAACAATTCATAAGATTCAACCTATTCAGATAAATCATTAAACTGTTCAAAAGGAGTACTGACACAGATCAATGCGAGCAATATTTAAAGTGTAAAGCATTCATGTGGATAGATTTTGAGATATGTTGTGCACAAATAGTGGGGGAGATATATATAGAAAACAATGCCTCTGGCACCATCTTTGGTGATCAGAGGCATGAAAATAACAACAAAGTTAATGGAAGGTGGTCTGTACTTTAATACACGTAAATAAGTACAGCGATCGATGTCAAGAAAAGTTTATGTTGCCCTGTTTCCTTCATTTAGTCAAATGATTGAAAAGTACTCTTATGGATGTCAAAAGCAGGCCTGGGCAATATACAATTAATCAATTTTTATAAAAGGAATTTAAAAAGGTTCATCTCTACCGATCTTTAAGCAGTCACGTTCCATCCTTGTAAAGTCAATACTTTTGAAAATTCATCCATACAAGACTAAATGGATTTTTCGACTGCATGCGGTCGAAGATGATGCCTCCGCCATAGAGAGCGATTTTACAAACCTAAACGGAAGCGATTTTTAAAATTCAAGTTTGATTGTAATCCATTTAGAGGTTCTCAGAATATCGTGAATACAAGCTATTTTTCATATACATGGCTCTGCAAGATAAATACATGTCCTGAGTTTGATAGTAATCCATCTGTCGTCTAATGATAATGCGTTCACAAGCATGCATTTTTTTCCATTGTCATTGTAATCCAAGATGGCGGCTCGCATGTTTTGCCTCTTCTCTTACACTAAAATTATTAATTTCAAAGTCATGAAAAGGCACTTAATATCAACAAAAATGGTCTTCAACAACTCCAAATGACAAAATAATCCCAGCTATGCTGGTAATCCGTTCATTGGTTCTAATGAGAGTGTGATCACAAGCTGTTTTTGCATACATAATGAGCCCTGTGACCTATGACCTTTGACCTTGTGACCCCAAAAATCTAATCACTTCATTGGCTCTGCAAGATACATACATGACCCAAGTGTAGCAGCAATCCATCAATCAGTTCTTGAGATAACGCGACAACAAGCTATTTTCGCATACATAATGAGCCCTGTGACCTTTGACCTTGTGACCCCAAAATCTAATCAGTTCGTTGGCTCTGCAAGATACATACATGACCTAAGTTTAGCGGGAATCCATCAATCGGTTCTTGAGATGAGGCGAACACGAAAACATTATGCCTCCCGCTACAAAGTAGCAGATTTTGTAGCGGAGGCATAACAAATTAAAGAGACTACTACAAATTTAATCATTTTATATTGACATGTACGTACTGCATAACAAAAATGTTGATTGACTGATAGCTAAACTACATTTCCCATTTCATGATCCTTACTGCTCTTTACTGGAAGCACTGAAGAATATGGGGATTACTCTAATGGAGCGGTAACCGTGGCGACGACTTACCCAGGTATTCTGGTACATTCTTAAGGTCAGAGTGGACCTTCGCAGGATGCAGGATCTTGTCGTGTCTGAGGAGCTGTAGGTCTCTTGGGTTGTCTTCAAAGTAGGCCTTGAGTTTCTTGGAGTTGAAGATCTCCTGCTTGATCTCTTTCACCCTGGCTTCACGCACTGCTACCTTCGTTACCGCTCGCATTGCATCCTGGGTGTTACAAAATAAAGAGGTAGAAATTAATGACGTCTACCTAATTCATTGCTGAATGATTGAATTAAAGAATTTTGGTTACTACAGTATTAACAAATTTAATACAGAGAGATGAATCATTTCTAATATATTTCACTACTTGCATTGAATCCTGGGAACCGTATAATAATAAATACAGATATGACATATTTCTGCCCATCTCATTGCTTGCATTGCACCTTGGGTATTCATGGATAGATTAATTATTTCTAAACAAGCCATCTTTAGCATTGCATGCTTAATATCAATGAACAGAGAGTTAGGAATCAATGATAACAAATCATACAGGGCTGGATACACTGAACGTGGAATGAGATCTATGCATGTGTTAGATTGTCTTCATAGATGAATCGCAAGCTTGCATGTATACCCATTAAGAAAGATTTTTTTTTAATTGTAACGCGTACACAACAAATTGAGTCTACGTAGTCCTTAATAACATCTTACATCTAACATTACATCTTAGATAAGAACAAAGATTAAAGAAAATTTAAAGTTAACTATTGTATCCAGATAGTTTTAGAACGACTACTCCCTGAACTACACTGTACCTCCTCAGAACAGCTATAACCTAAGCAATTACCCCATAATGACATTGTAACTTGAGAGAATTTCAATACCTCATCTCAGAGGTATTGTCTTGATGGTTTTAAAGATAAATGTGAGTTCTGGTCGTGCGATTGCATTGTGGAAGAAAAGGTGTGGAATGGATCAGAAAAAGTTGACCATGTAGCATGTAAGTATTGGTGTTTACTGCAAGGTTCTGGAGTCATCAAAATCATAATAAATTTGGCCCAGTCTTGGTAAAGTAACAAGCACTGTACACTATGCTCATTACTCAGCCAGTATACATTTTCTACCAAAATTGTTTGGCAAATGACATTTATTTGCAATCTTGAACATTCAGTGTAAGTCTTGTTTGATTCTGCGAGAATTCATTTTCTTTTTTTACCAGAACTCAAGTTTATCTTTAATCGAGGGAGGTTGTTGTCATAGAGGGGTTGCTGTCTAGGAGTTAGTTGCATGGAAACAGATGGGATATAAGCCTCATGATTTCTTACCTTTGCTCGATACCTGAATCCTTCAATCTCTGACATCTTGAACTGATAAGGCTTGATTAAAGGTGTTCCATCATCTGTAAAAGACAAGCAATTTAAAATTCAATTAATCTGTACACTTCTGAATTCTCTCAGTCCCATAGGCCTAGTTTAGGGACCACCCGGTTCCTGTATGCAATGAGTTAAAGAAAAAAGAAAAATACTGTAGCTACATAACAAAACTTTGCCCCTTCTCTTTAAGGCAAACAAGTGATGAATTCAATTTCTTAAAGATGGCTAGAGTTCTAGTAATGACATTTAACTTCACAAGAAACTTTCTAAAAGTTATTAAAAATTATAATTATGTAGTTAATAAGAATTCTCATTTACTGGGGTATTTGAAAGAACAAGAAACTATGATTCTGTATTATCCTTAAAGGCATCGTTTAACAATGTTTCCATCTGAGATGCATGGCCCTACAATATGTTATCAGTGTCTGTGATATGGTGTAATATTGAAGCCCTAAAAAGTTGCGCTTTAAAATGATCATGAAGTGCCTCAAAAAAAGTAAAAATCTTTGAGTGATCAATTTCTACCATACTCATTGACTGTAGAGTGATAACAAACTGTTAAGAAACGGTTAAAATTTCGAATTCCAATCATAAATATCTTGATAATCAGACAGGCGATCGACTTTTAAAAGTCAGGGGATTCCTGCCTGACCTAAAGGTTTAAAATTATGATTGCAGCATGAGCTAAATCCAGGATTTTTTAAAGAATCTGAGACAAAGATACCCAATTCCTTTAAGGATTTTACCTCCGATAAGTTCCTGTTCTACGTTGTCTAGAAGATCTTGCTCCTGCTCATTCACAAAGGACAGGGCTGTTCCCATCTTTTCTCCCCTTGCAGTCCTGCAAATAAGCAACAGCATTTTGATATTCAAATGAACATCATCAAACATGAAATTATTTACATTTTGTTGATTGTAAATTTCCTATAGTGTTTGAACTTGGATACTGTAAATGATGACATTCACAAGTTTCACAAGTTGGCTATATTTATGTAAGCTTCATGCCATTAAATAATCCAATCACAAGTTGTTTTATTAGCATTTAGCGTAAGTTTCTTGCAGCAACATAGCCAATACCAACAATACCAAATTTTCAGGTATTAGGGTATATGCTATATCAGCTGTTAACAGATGCACAAGCAGATTTCTACAGGCACATGTCATATTTAATGTTCTATCATATTCTCTTGATATGATGACCCGACAATCAACATAGTTATTACAGTGGAAACTCCTAATAACGAGGTCCTTGAGACCATAGAAATAACCTTGTTAATCAGGAATCTTGCGTATATCAGGGTAAAAAAACTAAAACACATAAAGAGCTGGGAATGGCTAAATGGCTATACTATTAGAGCTCTATAACATGGGTTTCCACTGTACAAGCCCGATAAGCAAGAAAACAACTTTAAAGAGAACTATTAATTAGCATTTCTTTTAGAATACATCATTTTCCAGGTTGCACTTTCTATGTACTTCTATGTCTATGGGTAGAATTGTCTGTATTTGAGAATTAGTTTGTGAGAGTCTTGTAGTTTTTAACTTATTTTCAATTTTAATTTGTAATTTATTTACTTTGTGTACCTATTTGCATTGATATTGTTCAAGGGGATAACCTTGATAGGTATTTATACTTTCTTATCCGACCACTTCATTTGATTAAATACTAAATACTTTTGGGGTTTGAATGTCATTCTCAATATTTAAAGTGGAAGTCCAATTTCTATGTCCTTCTACAGTCTTAAAGCCCATCTGCACTAGTTTGGCCAGGAGGGATTAGACCTCCCTGTATGACATGACTGACAAAGAAAGCGGACAAAATATACAGTTCCTCAGGTAGACAAAGGATCATCCCCTCACTGCTATTATGTAAAAGGTGAATTTGCATGTGACACCTGTTCTACATCATGTTCATAGTGATGGTTCCTGACAGGTGGTTATCTCATCAAATCTGTTCTCAATTAACATAAGAAAAAGGGCACCATGGGGGACCAACATTCACTGATTAGGCATTGTTTGCTATACAAAGCAAGTAGCTATAAGTAGTGCAGTGGGGCTTTAAAAGAACTCATGAAACAAGGTAAAACAAGGGATAAGACTTCTTCATTAAAATATATAATACTTTCAGGGTTTTAATGCTTTTCTCAAAATTTAAAGTGGAAGTACACTTTCTATGTACTTCTACAATCTTAAAAGAACTCAAGAGGCAATGTAGAACCGCAATTTTTTAAATTTTTTTAAACAAGCTGGTTTCAAATCCTTTCAGTCCTTAGCCCCACGTCTCTTGCACAAACTCCCCTCGTTCTTAAGAAACAGTACTTCACTGTATTTCTTAAAAAAACAACTGAGAACAAACCCGTACAACACCTCTTAAATTGTTGAAAGACTAAGATAACTGCGCCTTGTATCCTTTGGAAAAGGCGCTATATAAATCCAATTATTACTATTCTTCTTATTATTATTATTTCTTCATTAAGAAACTAATACTTTTCAGGGTTTGATTTTCCCCAAAAGATTTGAAAACAGGGACCCGTTTCAACAAAGCCTTTTTTCAATGACAAACAACAAAAATCAGTGACAAATCTGCTGATAACCAATCAGAAGCAAGGATTTCAGTAGCTTAAAACAAAAACTGTCATTTGTCACTGATGACAAGTTTTGTGAAACACCCCCCAGATCTGTACACATCTCAATCATAAAGACCTACATACCTTCCCACTCTGTGGATGTAGGACTTGACACTCTCTGGGAAATCAAAGTTGATCACGTTGGAAACATTCTGGAAATCTATCCCTCTTGATACTCCATATTCCTTGTCTTTCTTCTGCTTTACTCTGAAAGAGATGAAAATAGGGATTATTTGTTTGTTTTTTAATTTTAAAAAGGAGTTATAATTACGGAAGCAAATACTGTACATGATGACATTAGAATTTTCTACTTCAGATTCCTTTAACAAACGCATTAAACTTTGATTTTGGCATGAAACACAAAATGCTCTAGTCAGAGTTATACCCAAGCTTTATGTTCAAAAGGAAAAGCACTATTTAGGGATCAGTCGACCATGAAATTTGTTAATCGTTTTATGACTTTAGTAATTTCTGGATCCAATACATGTAGTAAAATGTAAAGCTTTTTAATTCTTCTAATTTGAGGGAATTGAAACTGTAATTCAAATACGTTTTATTAGTAGAATTTTACAAATAGGGACTCCATTAAAATATAAATAATTGAGCACTTTGAACTGTTTATACCAGAAGTGGAGAATATGAACATACTTTTGACCTTTGCCCTTCTTCTCCTTCCTCTCCTCCGCTTCGTCTCTCTTGCCTCCATCAAAGAGACTAGACTCCTCCGATGCGACGATGATGTCATACAGACCGGTGTTGAACTGGTTTACTATGTGGCATCTTGAGTTCACTGGGAGCTCTGAGTTTAGCAGACAGACTGGCACAGAAAACTGTTCTAGGTATAGCTTCAGTCTACAGAAGAAGAAATGTAAGGATAGACTAGATATTTTGACCTGGACTTGTAGGCGTTAAAAATCATTAGCTTGGTGAATTATTCCAAACATTCCTTCAACCTTAAGGAACTGTCATAAGCCAAAGTTCTTGGACATCCCATAGCAACGTATTGTATAAAATTAACAAGCATTGCCATGGGATGTCCACAAACTTTGTTATGACGGTTTCAAGAAACTGACCACTAGTTGTATCGTGGTCTAGTGGATACGTCGTAGATTACAGGGTTCAAGTCCCGCCATGGCACTGATGTCTTTTGGCAAGACATTAATCTACATTTGCCACTCTCCACCCAGGTGTTAAATGGGTACTGGTAGGAAGGAATTAATTGAATGCTGTGAGCACCGGAATCGGTAGCCTAGCAAGGCCGGAGCTCTTTGCCTGGTGGATATGGGCCCTATAAAAATATTCAATATTATTATCATTATCATTAATTTACCAATATTTCACATTAATGGACGTTCCTTCAAAAACCATTAAAGAGCTTGGTCACCTGTATATATGGAGCTTCAGAATGGACCCATCATTTGTTGCTATTCAATAAATGCCTCAGACAAGCTTGGCTTTCAGTCAAGGATTTGTGTATCAAACAAAAATGCATGAACCCACAACACAATAGCTAATTCATTCAACCACTTGGATTATGGAATAAAATATACCGTATTTGCCGGCGATAAGGCAAAAAAAAAAAAAAAATTGTCGAAGACGGGATTCGATCTCTTGCGTACAAATTTTGATGTGACTAAAGTCATCGCCTTAGACCGCTCAGCCATCCCGCACTGATGCCATACCCTGCAGTTTTCTCTGATGTATTCATTGAAATGGATTGAAAATGGCGACTTCGCGTGCTGGATGCTTCGCGGCAGCTCCGTTAAACGGGCCTTTCTTTTACTTTTGCAATGCAATGGCACGAACTTAGATCAAGATCTATTGGCAGATGTTGTTTTTGGAAGTTTATTTTCGTCTTCATGTCAACAATGCAAGATAAAATTGTCGGTAAGATGTGTGGAAATGTCCTGTACCATAGTGGTATAGTTATTGTACCGTTCGTAGTCCCATATGTGCAAATTCGTGCTGGTTTTGACTTACTTTTTTTTTTTTTAACTCTTTCGCGGCAAAGGCCGCACCCCGACTTTTTGATATTTTCTCTTCCAAAAATACTGCGGCCTTTACGCCAGCAAATACGGTAATCAGATTCTATGGCCTGAATTCACAAAGGAGGTTTGTCAACAAACCTCCATTGTGAATTCGGGCCTATAAGTTTCTTATTTGAAAACAAATGCAGATAAAGTACACAATTTAATTTTTTGTAAAGATAAATATTTCCCTCACCTGTAACACCTGTCTATTGAGTTTACAAAGATGATGGTTTTGCCTCTGATCAGCTTGAGCTTCAGTAGTGTGTAGATGAGTAGATATTTGTCCTCTTCAATACATCTTACTTGGTACTGGCTTAGGCGGTCTGCCTCTGGAAGCTGTGATTCTGCGAGTTTGAGTGTGATCTGTTTTCAGGACAGGAATGGGCAAAAGGAACATGAAACTTTGAGCAACAATTTCTTTCTGGCTAATTTTTATCACGCTATGACTTTCAATTTGTCTCCCTTCTATAGCATTTTCTTTTATATAAATTTATTCTGTATCCTGATGTTAATTCATTAGCTCTCTGCCCCAACAACATTTCCCTTCTCCCTCTTACTCTCTCGTGCTCTCTCCTAAATTAGATTATCTATTCTTCATAATCTTTGCTCAAAAGATCTGTCCTTATTAAAGAAAGTCGAAAAAATTGTTGCATTATGGCAACATTACCATCTTAAGATGTGAAGGTTTCTTACTCATTCTTTCTGATTTCAGGATATTTCAACTAGCTACATATTTTCTGGAAGTGTTATGCCATTCAATTTCGTTTTGTCAGTGAATGGGGGAAACATAGATTTCGACATGAAAGAGTTGATTAATATTTACTTTTATATAGCGCTTAGGGAAGGCAACTTTATTATCACTCGCGTTCGTCCGGGTTAAGGACGATCGCGTTCCCTCCTTTGTTAGCAGAACGCGACTGTCCTTAACGCGTAAGGTAAGGGGGATTAAAACCTTCTCCATTCATCGCGTACCCTCCTTTGTTTAGAGAACGCGAGCGTCCCAAATGCGTCCCCAATGAAAGGGGCAAGAATGGGGGGGATTATCTTACATAATATTACATAATTCTTGAGAGGAATAGGGTTTCTATTTGTCGCGCTAAGAGAGGCAAGAACTCGTTTAATCACCTTGCCAGTAAAATTCCTTCCTTCCAGCGATCGGAAGGCTTTCCCCATTTTAAATGAAATGTAAATGAAATGAAAATTGTGTGAATCGCAATCAATGCAGAGGTCCGTTGTTTGAGGTTGAGAGAGAATGGGAGAGAGAGGTAGAGGGACGTAGACATGCATGTTTTGTTCTTTGAAATATTTACTCTACGAGACTATTATGTATTTTTTTATATGTCATCTATTTTGGACGTTTAGTCTGATGAAAACTGATTTTGAATGAATGATACTACGCCGCGGCCGCCTTGTAGCGACCAGCAGCGCTAGAACAATTTCTAATTTGCATACCCTGTGCCGCCCATTGAACCCTGGGAAGGGTAATAGACATTCTGATATTTCTATCGATCTTTTTGTGGGTACAATGAAAAGGCACAAATGAAGTAGAAAGTTGGATTGATAACCGTATCTTGGAAATGTTGTATAATCAACACCCAGGTTCAGACAGACCGCGATATTTACGATTGTCAGCCTACGCCTTTGTTCTGAGAGCGCCGACTTGTGGCGGGAATGTCATAATAAATCTGTCATTATTTGTATGTCGTTGTTGCGACTGGACAATGGTGAGGAGAATTTTTGTTCTGATAACAAAAACAGATCGAACAATTCCCCTTTTTAATTTGGGTAATACACCTTGAAACTCTCTCTCTCTCTCTCTCTCGATAGTAGTAAATCCATTTGTATCTCAAATCAACACTATTTCCTTTCTTATCTGTTATCTTTCTCTGCAGGCCCTCTCTACGACCCTTTTTTTTGTTAGCCCTCTCTCTCTCATCCAGTCACCTTTCTAATCTCTCTCTACCACTATCTCTCTACCACGTTCTATCTCTCTTTCTTTAATCAACACTTTCTTTAGCTATAGTGCGTCCCATGAGAAAACGAAACGGAGAATTATCGATGTTTTATGATAACTTAATCAAAATTATAATAAATAAATGACACATATTTGTACAGGAATGACAAAGTTCCGTTTGTTTAAAGTAATGCTTGCATTTCCATTATTTCCATAACTCCTTATATCAAATGAAAGAAGAGGATCTAAGCTTTACCAATATGTGTCATTTATTAATTATAACTATGATTAAGTTATGATAAAACATCGACAATTCTCGGCTTCGCGTTTTCTGAGGCGTACTGTATAGGTCGATTGCTTATCTGAAATGAGGCGTCATGTCAATCAACACCAAAGTTCCAAAACATCGCGTATATTTAACATCGTTACAGGCCTTCGTAATGCACACCCTCCCCAATTTAAATGCAATTCCGAGAAAAAAAAATATGATAAAATTAAGTTTGTATTTAATTGAAGAAAAAAGAAAGAAAACAAGAATTATTTAAAAGAGATTAGAGGAGGCAGATAAAGTAGGTGAAGGAAAAAATATTGAATTTCAAGATAAAGAAATCGGGAGATGTATTAAAGAATGAATTCGCAGTCTTGAACACAATTCAAATGTCTAATTTCAATGAAATTCTGAAAAAACGGTATAATAACGTTAATATCATATTATAGGCCAAATAAAAAACAAACATGTTTAGCGTCCTGTTTTTTCGAAAAATAGGAAGGAGGCCCTTTTTTTTTCCTTTCAAAAAAAAAAATAGGAGGCGGCCCCCCAAAAGGAAGCGGACGGGGACGCTAAACATGTATATTTTTTACATGGCCTTAATCATTGAAAACAAAATCTAAGAGATGGAATTACAAAATTAGATGAAGTAAGTGATGAACAGGAGCGTAGGCAGGATTTTTTTCGCGGGGGGGGGGGGGGGGGGGGGGGGTTAAATTGCTCCAAAAATTTTGCAATGACAGGCGGGGGGGGGGGGGGGGAGGGGGGGGAAGAGCACATTTTTGTGTGTGTGTCCAGGATTTGATGTTTTGGGGGTCACCCATGAGCACACACAAAAAACAAATGAGAAAGGGGGGGGGGGTACCCCCCCCCCCCCTCTCCCTCACTGCGTACGCGCCTGGTGATGAAGATATAAATAAAGAAATATTAGAGTTCAGGAAGAAAGAAAGGATCGGGAGACGGAAAGATGGCAGCCGCAGGTAAAAAGGGCGACTAAATAAATACGAAAATGCATTGTACAAAATAAATCAAGGAAGTGAGCAATCACTCATCACGTGGCCTTGGTCGATGATACATAATACAGACATAATCCAATCTTATCAAAATGTTAATGTCTCCCCTTTGTTCAGCTCCGATCCCTTCTTTGCGGCCTAGCCCTTTCATGTTTGCGCGCTCTCCATCAGACATTCCCCTCTCTTTCTCTCTCTCTCTCTCTTGCGCTGTCTCTTTCGTGAAGTTATCTTCTCCTCCTCCCCCCCCCCCCCCTGAAAAGATAAGCGTGGGAAAACATCTCTCTCGCTCTCTTCTCTGTCACATTCACTTGAGGTCATTCACTCGGCCCATAAATGGCTTTGTTTTTGTTTACATTAGCTCAGAGGCGGCTTCACAAGTCATGAACGAACTGACTAGTATGTCTGGTTACTAAGCAACTATGCAGTCAATCAAAATGTTCAAATTCATTTGTGGCTTCATGTTTTCATATCGGGCAATAAAAAAAGCTCCAAATTATGATATTTAACAATAATTTTTAACATAAGTATGATATAGTGAGATCCTACTCAAACTCGTGAATTTCTCATTTTTAAAGAACAATTTCCAGCAAATTACAAAATGTGTAAAATTTGCTGGAAATTGTTCTATATGTGAACTGGCCATGTTAATGACGCGGGCGTACAAACACGTCGACAGCTCTTCAGAGTTTCTATCAATTGCTTTGGTGTCTCGGAGTCGACGGGTGTATATGTCATTTTGAGACGGAGAATTTATTTTACTCGAATATAAAGTAAAAGACTTGAAGAAGTTTGAGTACTGCAATTTTTGTGAAAATAAGAAAATGCAATATTGTTTTTAATTTAAGGAAAATAATCACAGCTTTAAATACATGACTTGGTCTAGCTCGATAAAAATCCAAACAACTATGATCATATTCATTTTTTTTCTTCTTCGTAACATTGGATAACAAATTTCACAAATTCCAACATACTATAAATATTGATAATTTAGATTATTTAGTGCAAGGGTAAATATGACAATGACTCGGAACATAATACAGGGATAACAATTAATCAAATTACTCTTAATACTTGTAAACAATTTTTTTAATTTTTTTTTAGGGGGCGGGGTCAAATTTTCCCTCGTGTCGCGCCACGCCTTTTTAATTTCTTGGCGAGAGGCCTGATTATGCATAGAATAAAAAAAAATCAACAAAAGGGCAAAGTAAAACAACAGGGAGGCAAAGTTACATATCTACATCTTCACTTGTAAGGTACTAGACTACATGCATGCAATGTAAATCCTTATTTTTATTTCTATATTTATTTTGTAAAAACACTGAATTTTCTGCTGTGACTTTACATAAAACTCAGACTTCACAGAGCTGCCAAGCAGAACGTTTTTAACGTACTATTTATACGTTTTTTTAAGGGAAAATACGTATTTGTTTTGCTGTGCTAAAATTGTAAGTTCAGAGTATGGCTGTGCGAACGTGGCTACAGGTTGGCTGTGAGAACGAGCCTATGCATAGTATGCATACACACAACACAGGGGATGTACAGCACTCAAAGACGTGCGCATTACCCCAGGCCATGCATACACACATACATCCGATCGTGATATCAAACCAGCATCCACAACACACGCAAATTACATATCAGTGCACTGCACTACACACAGCGTCACTCACTAGTACAAGGAAATCCCGATGTCACTTCCAAAAATCCACCCCAAAAGCCAAAATTGCTGTCAAAAGTGCGGAATCGGAGCCATATTTCCAAAGCACGCGGTGGCTTAGCCAAGTTTTAAAAAACGGCTTCGCCCCAAAAAGCGCTTAAAATCAAGAAATCTGAGATTTTGTAACGAGTTTTTTCGCTTATCGCAAGCGCCCTTCGAGGGCTTTCGAGTGTGGTGGTATCTTTACCAGTACCAGCGCTGTCGGGCTCAGATCACGTGACCGCATTTTAGGGGGCTATCCACATGTTGTGATTTGCGCGAATTGCTGATACTCGCAATGCAGTACTGATTAATAGGTTGGGGAATACAGACACTATACTAAATATGATTTATATATTTGCAGTGTCGCACAAGAAGCTTTTACTCATATGCGGCTGTATGTAGAAAGACTTGAGGCGTTGCTGGTTAGGTTTATTATTTTAGCGCGCGACACATTTTTTAGACAAATTATTATCAATCAACACGGGAGGATTGCAGCTCTAGCTCTGCTTTCAAGACTGAAAATTCATCTATGAAAATCTATCTTGTATTTTAAACGCGAGCTAGACGGGTGCAACTATTGTCAGGGAACACCAGATTAACGCGTTCTAGACGGGTCAGCTATTGTCAGGGGACGCCAGATTAGGAAGGATTAGAGAGGGGCTGGGTAGCGGTGAGGTTGATTGACAGCGGTCCTAGCAAACGGGATGGCTTCTTTTCTGGCTGCCTGCTCTATTGTCCAACAGACAACAATAGACGCGAACAAGGGACGCCAAGGGGTAGCCAGCGTACAATACGCGTCCGGGAACGGGGGATTAAGAGATAAGTAGGCGTCCCGAACCCGGACGAACGCGAGTGATAATAAAGTTGCCTTCCCTTAATACAATGTCTCTAAGTGCTTAACAAATATACTATTACCCCGGTCATTGGATTCAGTGCTTGCCGGCACACAATGTGTGCACAATCTCCTCTCCCTGGGGAGCATTCCAGCCAGGCGTTACTTGACGCTCAAAAACTGTTTGACCAACAATGACGGCTGCATCCTACCTGGTACCCATTTAACACCTGGGTGGAGAGTAGCAAGTGTAGGTTAATATCTTGCCAAAGGATATTAGTGCCGTGTCGGGATTCGAATCCTCGACCTTCGCATCTCCAGTCAAGCGCCTTAAACCACTCAACCACGATTACTTCCTAGCACTACTTACAGGATTGTGCAACACCAGCTTCTTGAGTGTCTTCACATCTTCACTCAGCGTAGCAGACATGAGAATGGCTTGATAGATCTTCGGGAAGTGAGAGAGGAGTGCCCTCATATCCGCCTCGTGGCCGAAGGAGAAGACTAGGTCCGCTTCGTCGATGACCAGCATCTCCAGGGAGTTCTGCAGGGACAGGTTCTTGGCCTGGATGTGGGCCAGGATCCGACTGGGAGTGCCAAGAACTATGTCTGGTCTTTCCATCAGCAGAGGCCTAAGAAAAGAAAGCAATGATAACATTACTAATGATTAAATCTAAGTATTCCTATATCCGTACCAAAGAGTTGCCCACAAGGTGTTCTATTATTCCCTGGATATAGCCTTGTTGTCATGCAATGACCATTCAGGATGTAAGTTGGTCATTTAGTGGGCTCTGTGATCTGCTTTCAAGATGACTACGGTTGAATCCAAGTTGCATCTTTCAGATGTTGGCTTAACAGCTTTATGCCCAGACATGAATAATTATGTCTGGTCACACATGCCTGTAAAAAGTTAAAACCACATGAACATACCCAATGGGATAGGTCCTTGCACATATTATCATCAAAACACATGTATTGCAATAAAATAAATTTTCATACTGTATCCATGATTAGGGAAAATGCACATTAATGCCTTGCCAAAGAATTATCTTTTTACATTTCAGGTTCAAACTTTGATCGAATGGAGCTTCTTGCATAAAACCTTTCCATTAAAGGGAGGCTTTACTACTTCAGCTAGAAGGGATTAGACTACCCAGTGAGCCATCAAGGTCACTGTGACAGGTGGCTATCTCATTAACTCAGCTCTCATTTAACATAATAAAAAGAGGATCATGGGGGACCAACAGGCACCGATTTGGGAAGTTTTGTATATAGAGGGAGCAAGTAGCTACAAGTAGGACAGTGTGCCTTTAAATGTAACAATTATGGCCTACGTTTATCAATAACAAAACCTTTCCAAATAATGTTATGATACCTTTGAGCTGACAAGTCCACCTGGCCAGATACATCAGCACATTTTATTTCTTTAGAGCAACATTTGCTGATTTCCTGTAGAACAAACACAATGAGACAACATTAGTTAGAGTAAAGGCTTGGTCACACCTCACCGGTAATATCTATAGACAATACAATGTACAACAATAGTGATAGAAGTGGTCAGACATGGCCAATTTTTCACAATGATCCAATCGTTGCTTTAATATGTCACCCAAACAGTATTGACATTGCCTCTATTCCTTCTTCTGCCACTGACACCTTCTTCTTCTTTTGTATGTCGCAGCAGAATAGACAAAAAGAAATCATTACTTATATAAATATATAAAATTACTATATATCTGTGGTGACCATGGTGCCCCCCCCCCCTCTCTCTTCCACTCTTCCAATAAGGGGAAAAAAAATAAAAATAATAAAAACACACAAACTGACGTCACCTCAAAGGCTCACAGATATTATCGTTGAGGTCTGTCCAAAAAAAAAAAAATTCAACATAAACAAAAATTGTTGTTAAAGTTGTCATATTGTTACTGTTATCATTGAGGTCTAGCCAGGGCTCAATATTTATCAAGCTTCCTTATTATAATATCACGGTGCTAATAATAATAATATGTATTACTCACTATGAACATGACAGACAAAGACAGCGGACAAAATATACAGTTCCTCAGGTACCGTATTTGCCGGCGTAAAGGCCGCAGTATTTTCGGGTGAGAAAAAATCAAAAAGTTGGGGTGCGGCGTATACGCAACAACAACAAAATTCAGCGGTCAAAACATCACGTCCATTATTTGTAGGCAACTTCATACAACAAAATATATTAACAAAATTGACTTGAAAACACATCGGACAAGATCTTTTCTGAACCACGTCAGCAGCAAATTTGAAGAAGTTATCTTTTTAATCGTTGTGCAACCAAAGAAATAAGAAGAAAACTGACCAGAAACTCGTACTTGTAAAGTTGTAAAAATGTCCTTAAGAACACCGATGATTGCGTGCTGTGCATCTCCGAAGGTGCGTTGGATTTGTTAGCAACTCCAGCCCCGTAGCTCCCCACCACAGAGTGTGTGAGTAAGGTATGATTTTGGTACCTTACTCACACACTCTGTGGTGGGGAGCTACGGGGCTGGAGTTGCTAACAAATCCAACGCACCTTCGGAGATGCACAGAGCGCAATCATCGGTGTTGTTAACTTTTCAGTAAGATAATTCTGAATTATAATTGAGACTATCTAATTAATTAAAGCGACAAACTAACCTCGGTAGATCTCTTATAACAATACAAAAGCTTGTTTATTTTCTCCATTTGACGGTACGATAGGGGTAAGACCGGATAACATTATAAAAAAAAAAAAATCCTTCCACCATGCTTCCACCCTGCGATAGGTTGGCCATTCTGGTTTCTGTATGCATGCGAAGCGCCCTCTAGTGTCCCATGAGTGTGCTAATCTGCCTAAAAATTGATGAAGATTTGCTAAATTACGATCATTTTTTAGGTAAATTTCCTGTAAATTTATAAAATGATTGATAATTTTGGTATTAGTTTGTAGGAGAAATAGAGTTCTACGGGAAAATTACAATTATTTTCTTTGGTCCGTTTTTTTTTTTTTCTCTACGAAATGTCAAAGTTGAGGGTGCGGCCTATGCGGGGGTGCGGCCTTTACGCCGGCAAATACGGTAGACAAAAGAACATCCCTTCACTGCTATTATGTAAAACTGTGTAGAACAGGTGTCACATCCATATTCACCTGTTCTACACATTTTTACATAATAGCAGTGAAGGGATGTTCCTTTGTCTATCTGAGGAACTGTATATTTTGTCCGCTTTCTTTGTCTGTCATGTTCATAGTGACTTAATCTAATCATTACATAATTTAATGCATAACTTGCAAGCATCCTTAAAAGGAAATCATGAGTTCCAGTTAAAACAAAAAGGAAAAAATAATCCTCCCCGTCTAAAGTAACTTACAATGAGTGTTCTACACTAAAACAATGATATCCATCAAAAGAGATTGCTATAAAAGCTGAATGATTAACAGTTCCGAATTAATTCAAAGCATTTCCTCTTGCAAATTTGCAATTTCTTGCCAGAATTAACGACTAGAATTAAAAAAAAATATAAGCCCTTTGATGTGTAGTATACCCAACATAAGATGAGTTGAGAAATCCAGGTATGTGGACCGTCTGTGGCTGCTATAAAAAAAGACATACATGATGATATTGATGAAACTCATTCTTCAGGTAAAGGTATATGTTTTACCTGTATGTTCTTGAACGCCTGTGAACAGAGTTCTCTGGATGGCACTAAGATCAGAGCCCGTGTAGCCTGCTCTCTAGCTGTCTGTAAGAAAAGATGCATAGAATTCATATTAAATATGGATACCGTTGCATGAAATTGTGCTCGTATTAATTCTATTTTTCATCATTTTATTAAAAAAACATACACAAACAAGAAGAGAGGTAAAGGATAAGTATTATACATCTGCACAGATAGATGAAACTGTATAAGTGTTTGCAGGTAGCATTTTTTTTTTTAACACAACAACAAGGAGCAAACAAACTATAAACTAAAATCCAAAGGGTATCAATTGCAGCATTGGATTTTGGGTCAACTCTATATAAAATAATGGCAAGTTAAAGGTAATTTCAAAATAAATATCTATACATAGAAAGCAAAAAATCAATATTAAAGGACAAATATCTAAAAGCAAGTGTAGACGAATATGGAATACAAGTAATAAAAGCTAAAGAACTCAACAGTTAGTGCACTAACTATCTAAGTCATTTTTGTGACAAAGTTCAATGATACATATTATGATAAAAATGTTTACAATTATTATCCAACCACTATATCATCAAACAAACAAGGGAATAGTTTATTGTAATTAATTAAATGTAATTAAGTACATTTCTATATGTTTGAAAGCATATTCAATAAACTTATTTTACCCCATGTCATCATATTGACAAGATCTAATTTTGCAATTTTTTAAACTTTCAAAATTATTGTTTGAACACATCAAAATGATAAAATACCTCTTTTGAAGTTAGGATCTTTTGGACGAGAGGGATAGCATAGGCTGCTGTCTTGCCAGATCCAGTCCTAGCCCGGGCTAGTATATCCTTTCCTTCCAGGGCCAGTGGTATCGCCTTTTCCTGGATCAGAGTTGGACTAGACCAGCCCAGCTTCGCAAGGGCCTAGGTGAACATAAGGAAATGAGACAGAGATGCATGTGTGTTCAGTTCTCACCGGTGTGTACAGGGAAAAAAATACTTTAAAAATTGTGGGGGCTACTTTTCAAGCTTGTTTGCATGAAAATAACACTCTTTATTTTGTTTTGAATTGAACTCTATGCAATTTTGGGGGGCTTTTATGACTTTTGGGGGCTCTTTTTGGAATTTCGGGGCTAATTTACCCCGAGCCCCTGTGTGTTTATCTCTACTTACATTTTGGGCTTGATGAAAGATGAAGAGACTTGTAAATGCCCATTGCATGTGTCACTTGAATATCACATACCTCTACAATATCATGAGATTCATTTGATCTTTCATGGACTTAGTAGAGATAAAAGTAATGCAACTAAAATAAAAATGTGTCAAAAATATGCAAACTTTCTGTGCACTCATGTACATCCCATTTTCAGTCTCTCATTTTAAGATAAAGTTGAGTTCTGCGATTGCATTGTGAAAGAAAAGGTGTGGAATAGATTCTTAAAAGTTGATCATGTAGCATATAGTATTGGTATGTACTGCAAGGTTTTTTCTCCGACGTTCTTCCACACTTGCATAGCAAAAATGATAATGCTCACAAATTATTTTCACCTCTCCCCAGAACTCAACCTTCTCGTTAAAAGAGCTAACTGACTTAAATTTTTTTTAAAGGACAAAAGAAACAACACCCAAACAAATAATACAAGTTCTTTCAGCCATCGTTTCCCTTCTCTTCACTTGACATTTGTTTTTTGTGTCAATCAAAAGGAAGAAAATATGTAAAAAAAGAATGAAAGTAAACAGTCAAAAGGGGAATTTGACATGACAAATCAAAATAACACTTTAGGAAATATAATACTAAGTTAAGTCTCATCTGTGCCTATAGACATGTAGGCTACATGTATATAGGCACAGAGCTATATATATTGCCAGGTGAAGAAATATAGTCATCTTTCTTCCTCTGACATTTCTAACTCTGTAGTTTTCACCTCTGACATCTTTATCTCCGGCAAGATTTACCTCTAATTTGTTTTACCTGTGAATGTGATACTTCTGGCATTTCCATATTTGTACATGTGACACTTTCACCTAGAAATATTAGCGCTAGTTCAGAATTGTGACCATACTTTGGACCCATGACTCAGGCATTGAGATACCCTACTAACATACAAAAAAATCAACTGAATCTTCAACAATTGTTCAAATAATGGTCTTGATTTTAAAGTTGTTATCTTTCTAACCTGTTTCGTGTCAATTTTCTTATTTTTGGTAGGCACATTCATGGGACACTAGAGGGCGCTTCGCGCTCGTACGAAAATCTGAATGGCCTTGCTGCGGTGGGTCGGCAATAATCAGCCCAAAACTTGGATATGGGAGAGTGGAAGGATATATCTTTTTTATAATGTTATCTGGTCTTACCCTTAACCATCCTATGTTTAATCTATGTAGAAATAACATGCGAGTACGATAAGAGAAACATCGGGCCCATTACTGATGCAACTTTTGAAATATTAGCCTAGAAATGACCACCAAACGGAAAAAAATTACATTTTTTCCCGACAAATCTTCATAAAATCTGAGTTATAAACAAGTCACATCTAGGTACACTAATACAAATACGATTTTCTGAAAATTAAGGTATGATTTATTAAGTTTCTTTCAAGTATATTTCTGCGCATTGCAGCGCCAATATTCTACACTGCTTCAAAATCACCCTTGACATTTTTTTTTGCAACGAATTTGTTACGAGGTCCGCGAGTGTTCCCCGTTCCTTGCGTGTTGAAAGTTTGGTAATACATAGTTTCCATTGACTCGCGCACGAAAAAATGGTCGAAAACAAAATGTCAAATGAAGAAATAAACAAGCTTTTGTATAGTTCTACTGAGGTTTCTTTGTCGATTTAATTTATTATATAGTCTCAATTAGAATTCAGAATTATCTCACTGAAAAGTTAAGAAACCGACGATGTTCTCGATCGTAGTTATTTTCATTTTGCCAGCAGCCGATCTAGCGTTGTTTGGGCAAAAAGCTAGGCCGCTGCCTACCCACCGCGAACCTTTCCGAGTCCCGCTAAAATGGCGCTCTGCGGAGCTCCGCGGCTGCGTTGGTATCGCTGCAAACTCTCAGCCGGCTAGCTCCCCACGACGGACCATTCGCGGTATGGCGAGAGTGTGTGTGCGAGGTATGATTTTGGATTCGAGAACGCACGTAATGCAACCGTGCGCGTCATTTTCAGCTGTCGAATGTATACGACCAATTTTACATGTACGATTTTTAGTACAGATACTTGGTCAGTTTTCTTCTTATATCTTTGGTTTTACAACATTTAAAAATATAATTTCTTCAAATTTGCTCCTGACTCGGTTCAGACTAATTGTATGATGTGTTTTCAAGTCAGTTTTTTTAATATATTTTTTTGCATGAATTTGCCTATTTTTGGGGGAGTATTTTTCCTAAAACAAAGACATTATAATATAAACTTTCTCACAGGTTTCACTGCAAGCAACTGCCCAAAACAAGTGCATACCGATGGTGGGTTTTTGCATGGTTTTGCGCGGGTGTGCGCGCCTGCGTGAAGTTATCGACCATAATCAAATGAGGATCTGAGACGGAAGATAAAACTTGTCAATTTGAAAAATGTAATAATTAAATGGAATGGTTTGGACGAGGGGAAGGGGGAGGGTCGCTAAATCGTTTTTAATAAAGAGAAAAAAAAAACTATAATTTCAGTCAATCATATTTTCTTACTCTTTCTCGAATATGATACGTCCGACTAAAATTAAAAATAGATCTCTAGACTAGTAAAATTATATTTTTGTTTTCTCTTTATTTAATAAAGTCAAAGAGCCTCCAGCATGTCCAGAGCGCAGATTATTTTTCTGAAATTTCTACCTCTGTCCTCAGACATATTTACCTGTGAAATGTTTATGACATTTATGATTTATGGCACTAGCTAGTAGCTAGGGTCTAAGCTAAATTCGGCTTCAGCTTTTAGTCTGCAGTCAGAGACGCAAACAGGCAACATAAAACTGAATGGATGGGACTGAACTAAAGAACGTGTGGTAAATGTTCGTTATCAACTACAATTTTCTGTGACCATTTTCGATAAAAACTTTAGAATGTATAAATATTCAACATCAAACATTACGAATTTACCTTCAAGACACGATCATCTAGACCCATACCGCGAAATGTAGCACCATTAATTTCACTCTTGGAGGCCGCCATCTTTAAAATCCAGCATGTGTTTACTAGCCTTTCTCAAGACGTGGCCGTGGATTATAACAAATGTTTCGTTGTTGTTTTTGTTATCATTTTTTAAATATGTACCGGTAATGTCCTCAATATTGTGTCTTCAGGCAAAATGAAGGGCTCTTAACTTCTTGAAATAGGTCGAGGATAGATGTGTGATATTACAGCTCACTCAGCTCACTGTTTTTCCCTCTCTCTCTCTCTCTCTACCTAATCTCCACTTATTTATCTTCTACTCCGTTCTGCTTTTTTTTCCTACCCCTCTTACTCTGGTTCTCCCTCTTTCTTGCCATTTGTCTAAACATTACAAAGAGAAAATGTGGTTTATGGCATGATTTGTGAATATGTGAATAAGCCTAAACACTGTTTCTTCCCCTATCTCTTGTTTCTTCCTCTCCCATTCTAACTCTCAACCTCTATCTCCTCTCGTCTTTTCTTCCCCTCTATTTCTTTCTATTTCTATTCTATCTCTCTTGCTACTTATAAAAATCCAAACTATCATTGTTGATTAGCAAGTAAATTCTCACATCTTTTAACTTGAGATAAAAAAAAACATTTTGTTGCAATAAAGATATTTTGAGTATAAAATTCCTGACAAGTTCAACAATTCAAACGATAAACATCACAGAATGAAAGGAAAACGCAGTAATGTATGGAAATTGATAATCAAGTTAGTCACATATAATTGTGAGTGGTACACAGTGAGGAAGTGCTTCACAATTCTCAAAGTACACATTAAATCTGTCACTGTCACTCAGTGAATAATTATCCACTGTGTATAATGGATTTCCTTTTATGGTTTTGGTTTCATAGTATAAAAGTGTGCGTGCATACTTGTGTGCTAACACTTAGTACTTAAATCCATTGAGCTAATGTGCTAGAGAGAGAAGAATAGCTTCATTCAACAAACGAACACTTGCGGCAAATTTGGTTAGAACCTAATTTCATGATTATTATTAAATACAGAAGCAGCAAAAATCTTTAATGGCCTCATAAATGCTTTTGAATTCTATGACAATCTGTAGAACAATGCACTACAATTTTAGCTCCCTTAATTTCCAGCTTTTTCAGATCTTAATCTTACAAATATGGTACAATTTCAGTTTGTCTAGATTCACAGATGAAATTTCAATTATTAATATCATTAAAAAAAAGTAAATATGATGGTAAAACCTGAATGTACAAAGAGAAATGAGAACAGGCAACTGGTGGTTTAATATATTACAGATATATTGTTTAACTTTAGGCATTACATTCTGATGTTAGATACCTGCAGCTGGGGAAGTAATGTACTATAATGTACACATACAATTTGGTGTCTTCTTTGTTAGTATAATAGCAGATCACAATTATATTAAAGCACAAAATGTTTATTTCTTAATAAATAAAGTTGATAACTTTCTCTGTCATAGAATTTCTAGAATAATTATCTTACAAAACAAATAACAGTAAGCTTAGATTTATGAACATTGCACTGTTTCTCAGCACCACGTTCAATTGAAATTCAATACACATGCAAAATATATAATTAGTAATTATCACAATGTCTAAAGTTCATACTCTACACTTGAATAGCACATACGGTACATGTAATCAAAATCTATCTTTAATAAAAACAAAATGTAAAGCATGGCTAGGCATTTCAAAAGGTTAGTGAGACGTTAGAACTTAGAAGATGACTTTAGCATTTCAACAAAGTTTTGAATGTAGTGTACAGTATTTGTAAAAGATAGAGGTTAAAAATAGATTCCCTAAATGTCTAGTTTTCTGATAAAAATAGGTGACATGTATAACTAAATCAATAACCTTCATCAAAACTGTGTACATGTATTTCCTTTAACGCTTTGACCACAAGGGATAAGACAGGGAACATTTACAAATTATAATTCATAAACATTACAAGAGACATTTCCCTTTTCCCACAAATGGTTGAACCATATATCAAAAGTAAAATTTTGCTGTTCAACCTACATGTACCTACAACTTACATGTACATAATGATACAATAGTGCAGAATAAAGGCAATTTAAGACAAACTAAAACATAATAAAACATTAACCGCAATGCAAGTGAAGTTCATAGTATAAGAAATTGCCATTTATGGACTAAATAGTGTCTGTAGAGCTAGTGTAAAACTACAGGTACATATCTATTCTGTATGAATACTTCATCAATACCGGTATTCAATTTTTGTAAATTGGCACGACATGATCTTGGGTATAAATTAATTTTGGTACAAACATGATATTCATGTGCATGGAATCTTTAGATTGTGTCGAAATACATATTGTGTTCCCACGATTCACCATCTACACCTGCAACTTTCCTTGCCCTAAGTGCCTCACTGCATTCGTGTCTCTTTGCAGCAAGGAAGTATTTGATAAAGTCTTTACCCAGTGCATCCAGGATCACTTCATCTGTCTCTAAGACCTCCATAGCTTGCTCCAGAGAGAGGGGAAGCTCTGGCAAGTCATACCCTTGATCGTAGGCACTTCCTTCTGTGGCCGCTTTGAGAGGCATGTCAGTAAGCAGCCCATCAAGACCGGCTGCAACCGTTGCTGCCAGTACCACGTAAGGGTTGCTCCCACTCGAGGGTATGCGATTCTCGATAATGGTTCGCTTGGAACCATCGACTTTCACACGAATAGCACACGTGCGGTTGCCGATCCCCCAGGAACAATTACTCGGGGCGTGCGATGTTGGTGACGTCTCAAAGCGACTGTAGCAGTTGACCGTTGGTGCCATGAGAGCCGTGATAGCCTGGGCATGGGATAGGATTCCAGCGATCCACTTCTGGCACGTGCTTGATAGACTATTTTCAGCCGTAGAGTCAAAGACGATGCATTTATGTTCTTGCAGACTCCAAAGAGAGTGGCACAAGTAGGTGGTGCTGCCTCTGTGTTCTGGCCAGGGCTTTGTCATGAAGGTTGCCACAAAGCCATTCCTGGTGGCCAATTCCTTCACTGTTGACTTGAAAGTGTAGGCGTTGTCTGCCGAACCAACACCAAAGGCCGACTTGTAGGTGACTCTGAGTTGGCCAGGAGCGTCCAATGTCTCGATGCTCTCCACATCCACCCCAACTCTTGGCAGACATGCCAACAGAAGATTGATGAATGCCTCAAGCTTACAAAGTCTACTGGTGGCTGCATAGTTGCAGCTCTTCTCTGCTGGCTCACCGGTTTTTTCATCCACCAGATAGAACTCATGCACAAAGGAAGAGAAGAGTGAGACCCCTTGCTCTCCTAGTCGGTCGAGTAGCCTCCGTGCGTTGTTTCTTGGATACTGCGGAATGTATTCTCCTTTGATGGTGGGTTCCACAAGGATCCTGGCTGTACTCTGACACCAAACCAGGTTCTGGAATGTCTCATAGACGGGGTATGTGACAGCATCAACATCATTGATGCACATACCGCTATCAGAGAACTTGATCCCCTTGGGGTCTAGGACCAGGGCTAGTAGATTGAAACTTGAACCATGAACAGCTTTGTCTTTAAAATGCCTCGAGGTGATAAGCCTGCTGTGCCCGATGCCATGGATGTCAACTAGCTCGAAGCGGATGGCTGCAATTTTGTTTTGCACGATCAATGCTAGCACTTTGTCTATACCCGACATTTTGGAGGTATGCAGCAACAGTCTGTAATGAAATGAAAGGAACATGTTTTGGTCATTTGGTAAGATTTGACTCAACTTACTGAGCGATATCGATCAAGTAGAATCATCTTTTACAAAGAAATTAAGTCAGAGACTACTTTAATATGTACATGAAAGTGATGAAGCTGCTAATATGACAATGACAAACTATGGAATTGTCACAATAAAAAAGGATGTTCTTATGAAAAGCGGTATCTGCCTTCCAACTTTTATTTGAAAGCAACAGTACTACTTTACACCATTTTATACCGTGGGGCATGAGAATGCCCACAATAAACTGTATAATTACTGGCGAGTACGGACCAATGTAAAGTTGCTACCATACAAATAGAATACCCCCCTCTCCCAATCATTTTTCTCTTGGTACTTCTCACTCTCACCTCTAATTAGTTCAGTTCAGTCTTTATTACATTCTCAATAAAAAAATAACATACATAAAATATATACATGTACACAACAGAGTTATACCAATATAAATCATTACAGAGCAATTAGAACAAAACAAATTATGAAAATGAGGGATCAACAAAAAATAGCAAATAGCCTTATAGTACGTTGACCCAAAAATTAACATAACATCCTGTACACTGTACATAATTATAAAAAACAGACAAACAAATAGAACAAAGAAACAAACATGCAATGTATAACATTTCACATTATGAATACAATCTTAAAAGATGGGATTTATAATGGTGTTTAAAAGAATTAAGGGATGGGCTGATTTTTAGTGCAGGAGGTAGATTATTCCAAGAATTGACCCCTCAGGGACTCCGTATCTAATATGTTTTAAGGAAGAATTATTGTTATACAATCTCCATAGATACAAACTAAAAGCGATTTGATGCATTGTAAGTAATTATTAAATAATTGCCATAAAATGCCACGTATAGTTGTAATCAAATAATTTTTTCATTAAAATAACATGATCTAAACTAAAGTGTCAAATGCCTTGCTTAGAATAAATCAAGAAATAATTCATTCATATATTGTTTAAAATCAATAGCATTGGAAACTTTATAAATAAGATCAAGAAGAGCTGTCGATACAGAGTGACCCGTACCATATTGACTGTTATGTAAGATGTTGCATGAACTAAGAAAAAGATACAATCTTACAATCTTTTATACAAACATTGCTAAAAAATCTCAGAAAATAAAGGGAGAAATAAAATGGGACAATAATTTGAAATGTCATCTTGGGATCCAATCTTAGGTACAGGAATGACTTGGAATGGTGGGAATTATTTTCTTAACAACACCAACATCAATCTTATCATACTTCGCACTTGTACAGTTTTTTAAAATCGATACAATATCAATTATTTCCTTACATATAATTGGGGTAAAATAAGCAGATCGCTCATTCATAATAAGGTGCTGTTGGTAGTTATGATTATATTGTTCATTATTAGTGAGATTGAAACCAATATCAACAAAATATCAGGCACGTCGGCTCTATTTATAACTACTGAATCATTAACATTTATATGTATGCTTGACACACATTTTGATTTAGTATTAGATTTTGTCCCAAGCACTTCATTTACAATTACAGTTTTCCATGTGGCTTTCATATCAATTTCATTACTAATAAGTCTCTTTATAAAATGTGTATTTCTTTGTTTTTCATTTCATTAGTGACCATGTTCCTAGCTGTCTTCTTTATAAACTTTTTTCTATACCAGTATTCAGTTGGATTTTGAGGTATTTTCTGTACAGTATACAATTTATACATTTGTTTTTCTTTCTTAATCAAATCCTTGTCAATCTAAGGAAAAAATAAACTATAAAAGATATTAGGGTTTGTCTTATCCCAATTCCAAGATATTTTCTTCAAACACATATCAAATCCCCTAATACTACCTTTATTTATTATTCTTTTTACAAAGTTTCTTTTCTTTAAACAACAAACTATGTCATATACGAAATACAGAAATATGGCCGCTTATGTCAGCCAAAATAACACCACTAGATAATCGTGTAAGATCATTTGTAAAGATGTTATCAATCAATGTTGAAGAATTTACACTAAGACGAGTTGGATAATATATGGGGATAAATAGAATACATGTCATAAAAGTATCTTTAAAATTATTTGCATGTTGAGAAGAGGAAATAGACCACAAATTAAGATTTAAATCTCCAAGGAAATATACTTGTACAATCTTATTATCCCTATTTACATGTACATGTACATGATTAAGAATATTATTAAGAGCGTCCAACAGTTACAATTAATCTTTCATCTATGGACTATTAAGCTGATATAACTCTGCTTTCAGGTTTGTTGCTCTCCTTAAATGTTTCCTAAATTAAGGATCTGTTTATGCTAGTCAAGTCCTCAAACATACTGTATCCAGTTTTCTTTTAGAACTTTGAGTTTTCTCCTGTTTGTGAACAGATTCAGTTGATGCTGATATGAAGTCAGTTCCACGATGATGGCCTTTGGTTTTCTGGATGGGTTCTTTGTTTTGCAGGTCAAAGATAGCATCATAGCACCTTCTTGTTTGTCTATGACTATGTGATCAACTAACTGGGCAAATCTGGAACCGAGGGCTTGACAAATGGTGCTCTTTACGACGCAAAGAATTTGTTCGTCCATCAGAGCTTCCTTCACCAGGTTCTTTGTAGAGCGTGTACGTCCAGCCATAGTGTTCAGAGAGAAAGTCAATGGTACTGATCTTGAAGGATTAAGTTCTAATTCGACACCGTTCGGGTGTTTACCCAATAACACAACAGGTGTTGTCAATCACCACGATTAGCCTAATTCAGTTAGACCTTATGTACATGTAATGCTTTTCCCTCACCTGAAGACTCTTCGAGAGACTAGGAGGTATTTCTTTATTAGACTCTGGGTTTGCTCATTGCTGTGTGCAGACCTGTATGCCTACTCCTATTAATGGTAATTACACAAAGTCTGATCTGGTGTCAGCGAATTATGGCCTTCTGCAGCTGCAAATGGAAACTGACGATGACCCACCCATTTATTGTTTAACTTTCTTCTTCACAATAATGCCCAAATTTAATAAATTAGAATCCAAATTAAAAAAACATTTTTTGGGGAGCAAAATGCCATCATATCAAAAAAAAAATAATGCTTGGCCTTGGCTTGGCTGAGCCTTGGCTAATATATCTACTAAAGCGAGTCTGGTGAATACAGCCTTGAATACACGTAGGCACGCACCCTTTCGACCACGCCGGGGGTCGGTGGGCGGCCTGGGCAAGGACCAGGCCACAGCAGTGCCACGACAGATACAATCGAAGACAATTATTCTCATCTCATTCATGGTTGTATTTAACAACACGCACACATTGACATTGATAGCACAAGATCACTATGATAATTATAAATATATACTCCCATCCTCACAATCCATTTACATTGTCATTAGCATTCTTAAGGTTAAAAAATATATATATTTAACTTACCTAGCAAATTAATTGAATGAGCGTCACACCGTTGTACCGGTACTGCTGTTTTTGTACAAACATAGATGGCGCTCCACTTGCATTGCATTAACAAAATTAAATAGTAGGCCCACAGCTGTTGATTTGATTTGATTTGATTTATTAGTCAAGTTCAAGGGTGTCGATTTGTATCCGTGGTTGGGGGGGATGATAGGGTAAGGTGCCAAAATATTTTCAGCAATGGATCAAAGTAACCAAGAGGTAGAAGCGTGTGGCAGGTTGCACCCCTCCACAAGCGCGTAGCCAGTATATTACTATTCTCGACTCTTAATCCTTAATGTTTGAATCAAGTTCCCTTTCCTCCGCGCGTAGCGCGGAAGCTCTGACGTTTCATTAGATTATTAAAGAAAGAAGACGATTCGATGTACCATTCTCGACTCTTAATCCTTAATGTTGGAATCAAGTTCCCTTTCCTCCGCGCGTAGCGCGGAAGCTCTGACGTTTCATTAGATTATTAAAGAAAGAATGTGATATCATGTACTATTCTCGACTCTTAATCCTTAATGTTTGAATCAAGTTCCCTTTCCTCCGCGCGTAGCTCGGAAGCTAGTTTCATTAAATTATTAGAAAAAGAAGACGATTCGTTGTATCGTGTACGTGTAATCGTGTACGTTTCATGTATTATTATAACTCTTAATCCCTGTCTAAATTCAGTTGCCCCCCCCCCCTTCCGCGCAAAGCGCGGAAGCTTTGCCGTTTCACTATAGAGAAAGAAGACCATTCGTTGCACTGTTCTCTATATGAATCCTTGTCTGAATTCAGTTTCCCCACACGATGTACGTATGGAACGTTCGTTCGCAAATCTTTGCATGCACAGCCTGAGTCGTATCTCCCGGCAGTGCTTGTCGCAGTAGCTTCTGGAAAGGAATTGTATACTACTGTTAGTGTTAACGGCCAATAATTAGGCCCATTAGTGACTATACAAAAATATATGCTCTTCCTGGCTATTTGGGAATGTGTCAGTTTGCAACAGAAATGGAGAAACGCGAATTTTGTTGAAAATCATGTGTTATCACGAACATTTACAAATCACTTGTATGAAATTGAAAATAAGTCACGGTTGGATTTTATTGGGGGGGGGGGGGGGTGGCTAGCGCCCCCCAAGCCCTCCTACCAGTTCGCAAGTGACATAGGCCTACATCAGCTATTCAATAAACAAAAATAAGTTGTGACATAATAATCTTACTTCAAAAATGAAAAATGTTTTAGGAAATATCAGGAAATAAAAATTAATGAGTGAGAAAAAAAATAAAGATACAATGACGTGAATTTCTAAAAGGGTGAACGGAAACTACATAACAACTAGTGAACTATTATGAGTCATACTAATGTCCGAAAATCTTTCTACTTGTCTCCGATCTCATCACGAATTCGTCACAGAGTTCATCTATAGTTTACACTGGCCAGGATTGTCTGGTGTGCATTGCAGATTGCTACTTTTGCGCTTCGCGCTTAACATTTAGCTCATTGCTTTTTAACGCTGCGTCTTTGAATTTGGCGCATTGCATTTCTATGATGCTGTTGATTGAACAAATTGAATAAATTCATCGATTCCTAATGAAGCCGTATGAGCGAGAATTCAATTTATTCTTGTCTTGTCTCCCTGTACGGTTGTCTCATTTACTTCGTATATATGTATGTATTATGAAAATGAGATAGCAAAATGTGTATATTGATAGTCATCTTGCGAGTAATAATCATTAACTACTCTCATCGGGCTCTCATCGTTAATTTTTCTCTTATTTTTTTTTGTTTGAGGGTGAATTATTGGGGGGATGATTGTACAGGCCATCCCCCCACCTAAATTGTTGGGGGGGGATATATCCCCCCACCCCCCCCCCGGGATCGACACCCATGGTCAAGTTCATTGTAACATAAATACAAAAAGCAAAATTATATTATAAAATGAAAAATAATTAATAATGATAATAATGAAAGAGTTCGAGATATATATTTGACGACAAAATTTATGGCATATCTGGAGTTTGTGTCTTCATTTTTTTTAATTTCTCATCATAAACAGCGTAAATTGATATTCGCGATGGGGACATATAGTAACGTAAGTGTGGAGTGGAGTTACCCTAATTGCTATCAAGATCCCCCCCCCCAATAATTTGCAAAACTGCCCCAGGTATAATGACTTTTGATGTGGAAAACTTACTGTAGAAGAATTGTTTCAAGTTATTATTTGGAAGAACAAAACAAAATCCAGGTCCTTCTCATCCCTCCAAACTCTGTGATCCCATAAACAGTATCAGCATAAGTTGGGCGGCCCGAATCCAAGACAAAGGGAACAAAAACTGTGCTGAATATTACAAAGGTTCGAAGTATATATTGATAAATAAAAAATAAAAAAAATGCCTGCGATATTCGTGGCCTGCTATTACGACATTTTATCAAAACGATATCCTACTCAGATCTTTGATGAACAAATGCAGGAGTGGTTAATTTCTTGAAGGATATGTTGGGGTATTTTTTTGTGGGGAGGGGGGGCTTAAGAGTTTGGGAGTTCGGAAAAAAATTGGGTTGCCTATAATTAACCGCCCCCATCTCGTGGCCTGCTATTACGACATTTTATCAAAACGATATCCTACTCAGATCTTTGATGAACAAATGCAGGAGTGGTTAATTTCTTGAAGGATATGTTGGGGTATTTTTTTGTGGGGAGGGGGGGGCTTAAGAGTTTGGGAGTTCGGAAAAAAAATTGGGTTGCCTAATTAACCGCCCCCATCCCCCCCCCCCCCCCCCCCCCCCTCTAGAACCGCTTCCTGCTGAATAACACACCGTGCCTGTGGCGAATTTCGGAGAGGATGCCAATTATATATATTACTGTGAAGGTGAGTTGCCGTTTTGGTCTACACCTACACCCGCAGCCCGCCCGCCTACTTATTACATGGTCTAATAATCACTTAATTGTCTCAATTTAGGCTACTAGTTATTTAGTCTAATCTACATTTGGTCTAATCTGCAATAAGTCTACCAGGAGTCTACTACCCATTCTGATATATTGTTCATTTAGTCTGTAAGAACCCGCTAGACTAATTCCCAGTCAATATTTGTCTTTTATATGCCTATTATGTCCAGGCCTACCACCCATTAATGTCTGATATTATAATAATTTGATGATTATTATCATTTATGATTAAATAATTATTATACCATATGGATAGTAGACAAAATGGGCATTAGGCAAACTGGGAATTAGACTGAATGAGCTATAAAGAGACCAATTGGGTATAGTATAGACTTATTGCAGATTAGTACAAAGTGGAAATTTGACCAGAATGACTACCGGTATTAGCCTAAATGGTCATTAGACCAAATGCGGGACCAAATGATAAGTAGATATAAAGTGATTATTAGACCATGTGGATAGTAGAAGGGCTGGGTGTAGACCATATGGGAATAGACTAATGGTATAGTAGAGGAACGTTACTGGTTGTAGACCAAACGGCAATAAACCTTACTGTCAACTGAGATCGAGTTAAGAATGATTCTGTCCACGGAATCACTTAAGTTGATCTGAGATTGATATTTTTCAAACCTGGAAGTGATTTTTTTTTTTAATAGCACCATGCTAGTCTAGGTTTCGGACTTGAGAAGCGCTTGCAGTTCCGAATCAGTTTCTTGCACTTCTCAAGTCCGAAACCAAGACTAGCATGCATGGTTCTCAAAAAGTCGATCGGTAGCTTATTTTTGGTCGACACTATATGGGCTCCAAGATTCTCTCATTATTATTCATGAGCTGTGCGTGCGAGCGCGCGAGCGCCTGCCCATACAGCTAAGTTTCTCTATGCCATACTCCATGCTCAGCACAGTTACGAGTATACTCAATGCTACGAGTAAGATCTGTACATCTCTTTGGCAGAACGCCGAACTCTGTGCATATAACGCACATGGTTACGAACGTTAGCAGAACGCCTAACTCTATGACAGGCAATTCATTATCAGTATCACCTATATTTAAAGTACCCAAAGTTTGAGGAGGAGGAAAGGACCAAGGGTTCAAATTGTCTTTTAGCTGTGAAGAACAGTTATGAAGGTTTATTTAAAAATAAAACTTTTTACCCATCTGACCTTTGAGCCCGTGTTTAGAAATAAATGAACACTATAATATAATATTATATCAGGCTCCTACTCTCTATAATAGTTTATTATTAATAACTGTTAAAATAATCATAATGATGATGAGGAAGAGAAAATACGAAATGTTCAATTTGAGGTTTCAGAAGAGAATTAGAGTTTATAGATTACTCTCGATTATTCTTATAATGAATAATAACTCGTACAGTGAAATAAAGCGGGCTACGAAACTCTATGACGGGCTCCCCTTACAAAAAAGTTCTATAGAATTCTATAAAAAAAATTCTATAGAATTTCTATACGCAATTCTATAGAAATGTTTTATAGAAATTCTATAGAAAAGTGGGCCACTTTTCTATAAGAATTCTATAGAAATCTATAACGGACCTCTATAGAATCTCTATAAAACATTCTATAGAATGGCCTTTAGAAATTCTATAGAATTAGTTTTATAGAATTCTATAGAATTTTTTTATAAAGAATTCTATAGACCATTTTATTCTATAGCAATTCTAAAGAAATGTTTTATAGAGATTCTATAGAAAAGTGGGCCACTTTTCTATACAAATTCTATAGAAATCTATAACGGACATCTATATAATCTCTATAAAACATTCTATAGAATGGCCTATAGAAATTCTATAGATATTTTTTATAGAATTCTATAGAAGTTTTGTTGTAAATAATTCTATAGACCATTATTTACCAGTTGAAAACCAGTTTATTATTCAGTAGCGACCAGCAATCAATTGATAATTAATAATCAACATTGCATGACATCTGGCCACCGACTAAACCATATTTATATAGACTCCTGCAATTGCTCCATCACAATGATCATTTGAAGCAAAATACAGTTGAGTATATATTGTTAATTAAGTAGTGCGGAGATCTTACATACATATACAAAATTATACATGTTTTTACTGGTTAGTAAATTACATATATTAATATATCTATTTTAAGTCTTAAGTTACATGTTTAAAAAAATCGTACATATATATTATATTTGTCAATAATTGTCTAAGAAAATATAAATCACAAAATTGATGTTAATTGTCACATTTGCTTGACAGATCATGATAATTACATTTTCTGTGAAAACATGCAAATTATCATGAATATGCATGAGATACATATCTTCATATAGAAAAAAAATTCTATAGAATTCTATAGAAATTTAGATCTATAGGAAACTTATTCTATAGAATTCTATAGAGAAAACTGATTTCTATAGACATCCTTAAAAATCCTATAGAGAAGTGGGGACGCCATTTTTTATATTAAATTTTCTATAGAAATTTAAATCTATAGAAAACTTATTCTATAGAATTCTATAGAGAAAACTCATTTCTATAGACAACCTTAACAATTCTATAGAGAATTAACTTTTCTATAGAAATTTCAATCTATAGAAAACTTATTCTATAGAATTCTATAGAGGAAACTGATTTCTATAGACAACCTAAAATATTCTATAGAGAATTAACTTTTCTATAGAAATTTAAATCTATAGAAAACTTATTCTATAGAATTCTATAGAGGAAACTGATTTCTATAGACAACCTTAAAAATTCTATAGAGAATTAACTTTTCTATAGAAATTTAAATCTATAGAAAACTTATTCTATAGAATTCTATAGAGGAAACCGCTTTCTATAGAGAATTTTTAAAAGTTCTATAGAGAATCTGGAATGTTATAGAGTTCTATACACTCTTATTTCCACGGAGTCAAATTTCACTCTAAATGGCGTCAGCTGGGAGTCAACTCTATTCCTAGTTAAAGTGACACGGATTCCGAATCAATTTGACTCGGATTGTGTGGCATCAGCTGAGAATTGACTCAATTCAGAGTCAAGATGACTCCTTTTCCGTGTCAGTTTAACTAGGAATAGAGTTGACTCCCAGCTGACGCCATTCAGAGTGAAATTTGACTCCGTGGAAATAAGAGTGTAGAGTTCTATAGAGTTCTATAGAACTCTATAAAGCGTTCTATAGAATTCTATACAACTTTTTTGTAAGGGTCCAATCCTCTGCGAAGTATTAAAATAATCATAGAAAATGATGAAAAGAGGAAAATGAGGTGACGATTTGTTGAAACTGATCTTATATAAATTATGCAGTGTTCTGAGATAAAATGTATTACAAATAAACCCCTAAAATACTTGGAATCGCCAGGCTTAAAACCTGTATTGACAATGCACGTACAACTAAAGCGGGCTCCGAAACTCTATGACGGGCTCCAATCCTCTGCGAAGTATCAAAATAATCATAGAGATGATGAAAAAAGGAAAAGAAAGTGACGATGTGTTGTAATTGATGTTATATAAATGTGTTGTAGTTGATGATATATAAATTACGAGTGTTGTGAGATAAATAGAGTACAGAATAAACCCCTAAAATACTTGGAATCGCGAGGCTTAAAACCTGTATTGACAATGCACGTACAACTAAAGCGGGCTCCGAAACTCTATGACGGGCTCCAATCCTCTGCGAAGTATCAAAATAATCATAGAGATGATGAAAAAAGGAAAATAAAGTGACGATGTGTTGTAATTGATGTTATATAAATGCGTTGTAGTTGATGATATATAAATTACGAGTGTTGTGAGATAAATAGAGTACAGAATAAACCCCTAAAATACTTGGAATCGCCAGGCTTAAAACCTGTATTGACAATGCACGTACAACTAAAGCGGGCTCCGAAACTCTATGACGGGCTCCAATCCTCTGCGAAGTATTAAAATAATCATAGAAAATTATGAAAAGAGGAAAATGAGGTGACGATTTGTTAAAACTGATCTTATATATATTATGCAGTGTTCTGAGATAAAATGTAGTACAAAATACCCCTAAAATACTTGGAATTGCCAGGCTTAAAACCTATTGACAATGTACGTACAGCTAAAGCGGGCTCCGAAACTCTATGACGGGCTCCAATCCTCTGCGAAGTATCAAATTGATCATAGAGATGATGAAAAAAGGAAAAGAAAGTGACGATGTGTTGTAATTGATGTTATATAAATGTGTTGTAGTTGATGATATATAAATTACGAGTGTTGTGAGATAAATAGAGTACAGAATAAACCCCTAAAATACTTGGAATAGCCAGGCTTAAAACCTGTATTGACAATGCACGTACAACTAAAGCGGGCTCCGAAACTCTATGACGGGCTCCAATCCTCTGCGAAGTATTAAAATAATCATAGAAAATTATGAAAAGAGGAAAATGAGGTGACGATTTGTTAAAACTGATCTTATATATATTATGCAGTGTTCTGAGATAAAATGTAGTACAAAATACCCCTAAAATACTTGGAATTGCCAGGCTTAAAACCTGTATTGACAATGTACGTACAGCTAAAGCGGGCTCCGAAACTCTATGACGGGCTCCAATCCTCTGCGAAGTATCAAAATGATCATAGAGATGATGAAAAAAGGAAAAGAAAGTGACGATGTGTTGTAATTGATGTTATATAAATGTGTTGTAGTTGATGATATATAAATTACTAGTGTTGTGAGATAAATAGAGTACAGAATAAACCCCTAAAATACTTGAAATAGCCAGGCTTAAAACCTGTATTGACAATGCACGTACAACTAAAGCGGGCTCCGAAACTCTATGACGGGCTCCAATCCTCTGCGAAGTATTAAAATAATCATAGAAAATTATGAAAAGAGGAAAATGAGGTGACGATTTGTTAAAACTGATCTTATATATATTATGCAGTGTTCTGAGATAAAATGTAGTACAAAATACCCCTAAAATACTTGGAATTGCCAGGCTTAAAACCTGTATTGACAATGTACGTACAGCTTAAGCGGGCTCCGAAACTCTATGACGGGCTCCAATCCTCTGCGAAGTATTAAAATAATCATAGAAAATTATGAAAAGAGGAAAATGAGGTGACGATTTGTTAAAACTGATCTTATATATATTATGCAGTGTTCTGAGATAAAATGTAGTACAAAATACCCCTAAAATACTTGGAATTGCCAGGCTTAAAACCTGTATTGACAATGTACGTACAGCTAAAGCGGGCTCCGAAACTCTATGACGGGCTCCAATCCTCTGCGAAGTATCAAATTGATCATAGAGATGATGAAAAAAGGAAAAGAAAGTGACGATGTGTTGTAATTGATGTTATATAAATGTGTTGTAGTTGATGATATATAAATTACTAGTGTTGTGAGATAAATAGAGTACAGAATAAACCCCTAAAATACTTGGAATAGCCAGGCTTAAAACCTGTATTGACAATGCACGTACAACTAAAGCGGGCTCCGAAACTCTATGACGGGCTCCAATCCTCTGCGAAGTATTAAAATAATCATAGAAAATTATGAAAAGAGGAAAATGAGGTGACGATTTGTTAAAACTGATCTTATATATATTATGCAGTGTTCTGAGATAAAATGTAGTACAAAATACCCCTAAAATACTTGGAATTGCCAGGCTTAAAACCTGTATTGACAATGTACGTACAGCTAAAGCGGGCTCCGAAACTCTATGACGGGCTCCAATCCTCTGCGAAGTATCAAAATGATCATAGAGATGATGAAAAAAGGAAAAGAAAGTGACGATGTGTTGTAATTGATGTTATATAAATGTGTTGTAGTTGATGATATATAAATTACTAGTGTTGTGAGATAAATAGAGTACAGAATAAACCCCTAAAATACTTGAAATAGCCAGGCTTAAAACCTGTATTGACAATGCACGTACAACTAAAGCGGGCTCCGAAACTCTATGACGGGCTCCAATCCTCTGCGAAGTATTAAAATAATCATAGAAAATTATGAAAAGAGGAAAATGAGGTGACGATTTGTTAAAACTGATCTTATATATATTATGCAGTGTTCTGAGATAAAATGTAGTACAAAATACCCCTAAAATACTTGGAATTGCCAGGCTTAAAACCTGTATTGACAATGTACGTACAGCTTAAGCGGGCTCCGAAACTCTATGACGGGCTCCAATCCTCTGCGAAGTATTAAAATAATCATAGAAAATTATGAAAAGAGGAAAATGAGGTGACGATTTGTTAAAACTGATCTTATATATATTATGCAGTGTTCTGAGATAAAATGTAGTACAAAATACCCCTAAAATACTTGGAATTGCCAGGCTTAAAACCTGTATTGACAATGTACGTACAGCTAAAGCGGGCTCCGAAACTCTATGACGGGCTCCAATCCTCTGCGAAGTATCAAATTGATCATAGAGATGATGAAAAAAGGAAAAGAAAGTGACGATGTGTTGTAATTGATGTTATATAAATGTGTTGTAGTTGATGATATATAAATTACTAGTGTTGTGAGATAAATAGAGTACAGAATAAACCCCTAAAATACTTGGAATAGCCAGGCTTAAAACCTGTATTGACAATGCACGTACAACTAAAGCGGGCTCCGAAACTATGACGGGCTCCAATCCTCTGCGAAGTATTAAAATAATCATAGAAAATTATGAAAAGAGGAAAATGAGGTGACGATTTGTTAAAACTGATCTTATATATATTATGCAGTGTTCTGAGATAAAATGTAGTACAAAATACCCCTAAAATACTTGGAATTGCCAGGCTTAAAACCTGTATTGACAATGTACGTACAGCTAAAGCGGGCTCCGAAACTCTATGACGGGCTCCAATCCTCTGCGAAGTATCAAAATGATCATAGAGATGATGAAAAAAGGAAAAGAAAGTGACGATGTGTTGTAATTGATGTTATATAAATGTGTTGTAGTTGATGATATATAAATTACTAGTGTTGTGAGATAAATAGAGTACAGAATAAACCCCTAAAATACTTGAAATAGCCAGGCTTAAAACCTGTATTGACAATGCACGTACAACTAAAGCGGGCTCCGAAACTCTATGACGGGCTCCAATCCTCTGCGAAGTATTAAAATAATCATAGAAAATTATGAAAAGAGGAAAATGAGGTGACGATTTGTTAAAACTGATCTTATATATATTATGCAGTGTTCTGAGATAAAATGTAGTACAAAATACCCCTAAAATA
The DNA here is from genome assembly GCA_035222895.1 of Strongylocentrotus droebachiensis. Lineage (NCBI taxonomy): Eukaryota > Metazoa > Echinodermata > Echinoidea > Camarodonta > Strongylocentrotidae > Strongylocentrotus > Strongylocentrotus droebachiensis. The sequence goes on from JAVYIG010003307.1 coordinate 177,701, forward strand.
CTTGGAATTGCCAGGCTTAAAACCTGTATTGACAATGTACGTACAGCTTAAGCGGGCTCCGAAACTCTATGACGGGCTCCAATCCTCTGCGAAGTATTAAAATAATCATAGAAAATTATGAAAAGAGGAAAATGAGGTGACGATTTGTTAAAACTGATCTTATATATATTATGCAGTGTTCTGAGATAAAATGTAGTACAAAATACCCCTAAAATACTTGGAATTGCCAGGCTTAAAACCTGTATTGACAATGTACGTACAGCTAAAGCGGGCTCCGAAACTCTATGACGGGCTCCAATCCTCTGCGAAGTATCAAATTGATCATAGAGATGATGAAAAAAGGAAAAGAAAGTGACGATGTGTTGTAATTGATGTTATATAAATGTGTTGTAGTTGATGATATATAAATTACTAGTGTTGTGAGATAAATAGAGTACAGAATAAACCCCTAAAATACTTGGAATAGCCAGGCTTAAAACCTGTATTGACAATGCACGTACAACTAAAGCGGGCTCCGAAACTATGACGGGCTCCAATCCTCTGCGAAGTATTAAAATAATCATAGAAAATTATGAAAAGAGGAAAATGAGGTGACGATTTGTTAAAACTGATCTTATATATATTATGCAGTGTTCTGAGATAAAATGTAGTACAAAATACCCCTAAAATACTTGGAATTGCCAGGCTTAAAACCTGTATTGACAATGTACGTACAGCTAAAGCGGGCTCCGAAACTCTATGACGGGCTCCAATCCTCTGCGAAGTATCAAAATGATCATAGAGATGATGAAAAAAGGAAAAGAAAGTGACGATGTGTTGTAATTGATGTTATATAAATGTGTTGTAGTTGATGATATATAAATTACTAGTGTTGTGAGATAAATAGAGTACAGAATAAACCCCTAAAATACTTGAAATAGCCAGGCTTAAAACCTGTATTGACAATGCACGTACAACTAAAGCGGGCTCCGAAACTCTATGACGGGCTCCAATCCTCTGCGAAGTATTAAAATAATCATAGAAAATTATGAAAAGAGGAAAATGAGGTGACGATTTGTTAAAACTGATCTTATATATATTATGCAGTGTTCTGAGATAAAATGTAGTACAAAATACCCCTAAAATACTTGGAATTGCCAGGCTTAAAACCTGTATTGACAATGTACGTACAGCTTAAGCGGGCTCCGAAACTCTATGACGGGCTCCAATCCTCTGCGAAGTATTAAAATAATCATAGAAAATTATGAAAAGAGGAAAATGAGGTGACGATTTGTTAAAACTGATCTTATATATATTATGCAGTGTTCTGAGATAAAATGTAGTACAAAATACCCCTAAAATACTTGGAATTGCCAGGCTTAAAACCTGTATTGACAATGTACGTACAGCTAAAGCGGGCTCCGAAACTCTATGACGGGCTCCAATCCTCTGCGAAGTATCAAATTGATCATAGAGATGATGAAAAAAGGAAAAGAAAGTGACGATGTGTTGTAATTGATGTTATATAAATGTGTTGTAGTTGATGATATATAAATTACTAGTGTTGTGAGATAAATAGAGTACAGAATAAACCCCTAAAATACTTGGAATAGCCAGGCTTAAAACCTGTATTGACAATGCACGTACAACTAAAGCGGGCTCCGAAACTCTATGACGGGCTCCAATCCTCTGCGAAGTATTAAAATAATCATAGAAAATTATGAAAAGAGGAAAATGAGGTGACGATTTGTTAAAACTGATCTTATATATATTATGCAGTGTTCTGAGATAAAATGTAGTACAAAATACCCCTAAAATACTTGGAATTGCCAGGCTTAAAACCTGTATTGACAATGTACGTACAGCTAAAGCGGGCTCCGAAACTCTATGACGGGCTCCAATCCTCTGCGAAGTATCAAAATGATCATAGAGATGATGAAAAAAGGAAAAGAAAGTGACGATGTGTTGTAATTGATGTTATATAAATGTGTTGTAGTTGATGATATATAAATTACTAGTGTTGTGAGATAAATAGAGTACAGAATAAACCCCTAAAATACTTGAAATAGCCAGGCTTAAAACCTGTATTGACAATGCACGTACAACTAAAGCGGGCTCCGAAACTCTATGACGGGCTCCAATCCTCTGCGAAGTATTAAAATAATCATAGAAAATTATGAAAAGAGGAAAATGAGGTGACGATTTGTTAAAACTGATCTTATATATATTATGCAGTGTTCTGAGATAAAATGTAGTACAAAATACCCCTAAAATACTTGGAATTGCCAGGCTTAAAACCTGTATTGACAATGTACGTACAGCTTAAGCGGGCTCCGAAACTCTATGACGGGCTCCAATCCTCTGCGAAGTATTAAAATAATCATAGAAAATTATGAAAAGAGGAAAATGAGGTGACGATTTGTTAAAACTGATCTTATATATATTATGCAGTGTTCTGAGATAAAATGTAGTACAAAATACCCCTAAAATACTTGGAATTGCCAGGCTTAAAACCTGTATTGACAATGTACGTACAGCTAAAGCGGGCTCCGAAACTCTATGACGGGCTCCAATCCTCTGCGAAGTATCAAATTGATCATAGAGATGATGAAAAAAGGAAAAGAAAGTGACGATGTGTTGTAATTGATGTTATATAAATGTGTTGTAGTTGATGATATATAAATTACTAGTGTTGTGAGATAAATAGAGTACAGAATAAACCCCTAAAATACTTGGAATAGCCAGGCTTAAAACCTGTATTGACAATGCACGTACAACTAAAGCGGGCTCCGAAACTCTACCCTTACAAAAAAGTTGTATAGAATTCTATAGAACGCTTTATAGAGTTCTATAAAACTCTATAGAACTCTATAACATTCCAGATTCTCTATAGAACTTTTAAGAATTCTATATAGAAAGCGGTTTGCTCTATAGAATTCTATAGAATAAGTTTTCTATAGATTTAAATTTCTATAGAAAAGTTAATTCTCTATAGAATTTTTAAGGTTGTCTATAGAAATCAGTTTCCTCTATAGAATTCTATAGAATAAGTTTTCTATAGATTTAAATTTCTATAGAAAAGTTAATTCTCTATAGAATATTTTAGGCTGTCTATAGAAATCAGTTTCCTCTAAAGAATTCTACAGAATAAGTTTTCTATAGATTTAAATTTCTATAGAAAAGTTAATTCTCTATAGAATTGTTAAGGTTGTCTATAGAAATGAGTTTCCTCTATAGAATTCTATAGAATAAGTTTTCTATAGATTTAAATTTCTATAGAAAATTTAATATAAAAAATGGCGTCCCCACTTCTCTATAGAATTTTTAAGGATGTCTATAGAAATCAGTTTTCTCTATAGAATTCTATAGAATAAGTTTCCGATAGATATAAATTTCTATAGAATTCTATAGAATTTTTTTTCTATATGAAGATATGTATCTCATGCATATTCATGATAATTTGCATGTTTTCACAGAAAATGTAATTATCATGATCTGTCAAGCAAATGTGACAATTAACATCAATTTTGTGATTTATATTTTCTTAGACAATTATTGACAAATATAATATATATGTACGATTTTTTTAAACATGTAACTTAAGACGTAAAATAGATATATTAATATATGTAATTTACTAACCAGTAAAAACGTGTATAATTTTGTATATGTATGTAAGATCTCCGCACTACTTAATTAACAATATATACTCAACTGTATTATGCTTCAAATGATCTTTGTGATGGAGCAATTGCAGGAGTCTATATAAATATGGTTTAGTCGGTGGCCAGATGTCATGCAATATTGATTATTGATTGCTGTACATGGTCGCTACTGAATAATTAACTGGTTTTCAACTGGTAAATAATGGTCTATAGAATTATTTACAAAAAAACTTATATCTATAGAATTTCTATAGGCCATTCTATAGAATGTTTTATAGAGATTCTATAGATGTCCGTTATAGATTTCTATAGAATTTGTATAGAAAAGTGGCCCACTTTTCTATAGAATCTCTATAAAACATTTCTATAGAATTGCTATAGAATAAAATGGTCTATAGAATTCTTTATAAAAAATTCTATAGAATTCTATAAAACAAATTCTATAGAATTTCTAAAGGCCATTCTATAGAATGTTTTATAGAGATTCTATAGAGGTCCGTTATAGATTTCTATAGAATTCTTATAGAAAAGTGGCCCACTTTTCTATAGAATTTCTATAGAATTGCGTATAGAAATTCTATAGAATTTCTATAAAACATTTCTATAGAATTGCGTATAGAAATTCTATAGAATTTTTTTTATAGAATTCTATAGAACTTTTTTGTAAGGGTATGACGGGCTCCAATCCTCTGCGAAGTATTAAAATAATCATAGAAAATTATGAAAAGAGGAAAATGAGGTGACGATTTGTTAAAACTGATCTTATATATATTATGCAGTGTTCTGAGATAAAATGTAGTACAAAATACCCCTACAAGAAATACTTGGAATTGCCAGGCTTAAAACCTGTATTGACAATGTACGTACAGCTAAAGCGGGCTCCGAAACTCTATGACGGGCTCCAATCCTCTGCGAAGTATCAAAATGATCATAGAGATGATGAAAAAAGGAAAAGAAAGTGACGATGTGTTGTAATTGATGTTATATAAATGTGTTGTAGTTGATGATATATAAATTACTAGTGTTGTGAGATAAATAGAGTACAGAATAAACCCCTAAAATACTTGAAATAGCCAGGCTTAAAACCTGTATTGACAATGCACGTACAACTAAAGCGGGCTCCGAAACTCTATGACGGGCTCCAATCCTCTGCGAAGTATTAAAATAATCATAGAAAATTATGAAAAGAGGAAAATGAGGTGACGATTTGTTAAAACTGATCTTATATATATTATGCAGTGTTCTGAGATAAAATGTAGTACAAAATACCCCTAAAATACTTGGAATTGCCAGGCTTAAAACCTGTATTGACAATGTACGTACAGCTTAAGCGGGCTCCGAAACTCTATGACGGGCTCGATCCAATCCTCTGCGAAGTATTAAAATAATCATAGAAAATTATGAAAAGAGGAAAATGAGGTGACGATTTGTTAAAACTGATCTTATATATATTATGCAGTGTTCTGAGATAAAATGTAGTACAAAATACCCCTAAAATACTTGGAATTGCCAGGCTTAAAACCTGTATTGACAATGTACGTACAGCTAAAGCGGGCTCCGAAACTCTATGACGGGCTCCAATCCTCTGCGAAGTATTAAAATAATCATAGAAAATGATGAAAAGAGGAAAATGAGGTGACGATTTGTTGAAACTGATCTTATATAAATTATGCAGTGTTCTGAGATAAAATGTATTACAAATAAACCCCTAAAATACTTGGAATCGCCAGGCTTAAAACCTGTATTGACAATGCACGTACAACTAAAGCGGGCTCCGAAACTCTATGACGGGCTCCAATCCTCTGCGAAGTATCAAAATAATCATAGAGATGATGAAAAAAGGAAAAGAAAGTGACGATGTGTTGTAATTGATGTTATATAAATGTGTTGTAGTTGATGATATATAAATTACGAGTGTTGTGAGATAAATAGAGTACAGAATAAACCCCTAAAATACTTGGAATCGCGAGGCTTAAAACCTGTATTGACAATGCACGTACAACTAAAGCGGGCTCCGAAACTCTATGACGGGCTCCAATCCTCTGCGAAGTATCAAAATAATCATAGAGATGATGAAAAAAGGAAAATAAAGTGACGATGTGTTGTAATTGATGTTATATAAATGCGTTGTAGTTGATGATATATAAATTACGAGTGTTGTGAGATAAATAGAGTACAGAATAAACCCCTAAAATACTTGGAATCGCCAGGCTTAAAACCTGTATTGACAATGCACGTACAACTAAAGCGGGCTCCGAAACTCTATGACGGGCTCCAATCCTCTGCGAAGTATTAAAATAATCATAGAAAATTATGAAAAGAGGAAAATGAGGTGACGATTTGTTAAAACTGATCTTATATATATTATGCAGTGTTCTGAGATAAAATGTAGTACAAAATACCCCTAAAATACTTGGAATTGCCAGGCTTAAAACCTGTATTGACAATGTACGTACAGCTAAAGCGGGCTCCGAAACTCTATGACGGGCTCCAATCCTCTGCGAAGTATCAAAATGATCATAGAGATGATGAAAAAAGGAAAAGAAAGTGACGATGTGTTGTAATTGATGTTATATAAATGTGTTGTAGTTGATGATATATAAATTACTAGTGTTGTGAGATAAATAGAGTACAGAATAAACCCCTAAAATACTTGGAATAGCCAGGCTTAAAACCTGTATTGACAATGCACGTACAACTAAAGCGGGCTCCGAAACTCTATGACGGGCTCCAATCCTCTGCGAAGTATTAAAATAATCATAGAAAATTATGAAAAGAGGAAAATGAGGTGACGATTTGTTAAAACTGATCTTATATATATTATGCAGTGTTCTGAGATAAAATGTAGTACAAAATACCCCTAAAATACTTGGAATTGCCAGGCTTAAAACCTGTATTGACAATGTACGTACAGCTTAAGCGGGCTCCGAAACTCTATGACGGGCTCCAATCCTCTGCGAAGTATTAAAATAATCATAGAAAATTATGAAAAGAGGAAAATGAGGTGACGATTTGTTAAAACTGATCTTATATATATTATGCAGTGTTCTGAGATAAAATGTAGTACAAAATACCCCTAAAATACTTGGAATTGCCAGGCTTAAAACCTGTATTGACAATGTACGTACAGCTAAAGCGGGCTCCGAAACTCTATGACGGGCTCCAATCCTCTGCGAAGTATCAAATTGATCATAGAGATGATGAAAAAAGGAAAAGAAAGTGACGATGTGTTGTAATTGATGTTATATAAATGTGTTGTAGTTGATGATATATAAATTACTAGTGTTGTGAGATAAATAGAGTACAGAATAAACCCCTAAAATACTTGGAATAGCCAGGCTTAAAACCTGTATTGACAATGCACGTACAACTAAAGCGGGCTCCGAAACTCTATGACGGGCTCCAATCCTCTGCGAAGTATTAAAATAATCATAGAAAATTATGAAAAGAGGAAAATGAGGTGACGATTTGTTAAAACTGATCTTATATATATTATGCAGTGTTCTGAGATAAAATGTAGTACAAAATACCCCTAAAATACTTGGAATTGCCAGGCTTAAAACCTGTATTGACAATGTACGTACAGCTAAAGCGGGCTCCGAAACTCTATGACGGGCTCCAATCCTCTGCGAAGTATCAAAATGATCATAGAGATGATGAAAAAAGGAAAAGAAAGTGACGATGTGTTGTAATTGATGTTATATAAATGTGTTGTAGTTGATGATATATAAATTACTAGTGTTGTGAGATAAATAGAGTACAGAATAAACCCCTAAAATACTTGAAATAGCCAGGCTTAAAACCTGTATTGACAATGCACGTACAACTAAAGCGGGCTCCGAAACTCTATGACGGGCTCCAATCCTCTGCGAAGTATTAAAATAATCATAGAAAATTATGAAAAGAGGAAAATGAGGTGACGATTTGTTAAAACTGATCTTATATATATTATGCAGTGTTCTGAGATAAAATGTAGTACAAAATACCCCTAAAATACTTGGAATTGCCAGGCTTAAAACCTGTATTGACAATGTACGTACAGCTTAAGCGGGCTCCGAAACTCTATGACGGGCTCCAATCCTCTGCGAAGTATTAAAATAATCATAGAAAATTATAAAAAGAGGAAAATGAGGTGACGATTTGTTAAAACTGATCTTATATATATTATGCAGTGTTCTGAGATAAAATGTAGTACAAAATACCCCTAAAATACTTGGAATTGCCAGGCTTAAAACCTGTATTGACAATGTACGTACAGCTAAAGCGGGCTCCGAAACTCTATGACGGGCTCCAATCCTCTGCGAAGTATTAAAATAATCATAGAAAATGATGAAAAGAGGAATCGAGGCGACGATTTGTTGAAACCCTTTGAAACTGATGTTATATGTCGTGTTGTGAGATAAATTGAGTACAGATAAACCCCTAAAATACTTGGAATCGCCAGGCTTAAAACCTGTATTGATCTACGTATTTAAAGCGGGCTCTGAAACTCAGTGGCGTAATGAGCAAAACACGTTTGGGAGGGCTGACAAAAAAATCCGCATCACCCCACTCTAACATGCAGGCCCCGCTGAACGTTTTTCAAAGTGGGGTCTAGGGGGTCAAGGGGCGGAGCCCCCCAAGGTTAATGGGTATGGGCATCAGTGGTGGATCCAGGCATTTCTTACGGGGGGCAGGCACGTAGCCAGAGTTTGATGTTTGGGGGGGGGGGGGCACATACATAGTAATCGATCGAGGTCAAAAAAAGGGGTCTACAAAATTTCAACCGATCCTGGAAATTTTAGGGGGGACGTGCCCCCCCCCCCCCCCCCGTGGCTACGTGCCTGACGGGGGGGGGGGCACGAAATGGCATGGGGTGAAATACATGTAAAACCTGATGAAGCGACAGAGCGAGGCTTTAGCGGCGAGGGAGCGGAACCAAGTGCTGGGGGTGGGTCATGGAGGGGGTTAGGAAGGGGGAGTAGGAAGCATTTGCAATTTTAGAACCACATTAGACGCATTTTCAGGCACTTCCTGGAGTAATATGACGTAAAATTGCTTTCTCCTACGCCCTCCAAGAGTAGGGATCTTTTTCAATTTGAGAACCACATTTGGCGCATTAATGTCCACCGGCACTTCCTGGAAAAAAAAACGAGGCCTTCTGCTTGGTTAGAAGTTAGAGAAAAGTGATCCGTCACGTCGTGAGACGTTGTATAATATACTTCGTTGCCGCACATTGCACAAAGACAGAGGTCCGGTACTTCACCAGTTGTACTTAATATTATCTCGAGTGTATAAACTGTGTTGTTATGAGGGGCGTCGCTAGATCTTTTTCAGTGGGGGAAGGAGGGCCCTCGAGGGGGGTGTATAGAGGCCACCGATTACCTACAAAACGAGCCACCAATTACCGACAAATATATTAATGCCAATGTCCCAATGTCTACAAATTTTACCCTGTAAACCCAGGGCCAGGAACTATTGTTATTTTTCAGTTTTTCCCCTTCCGCGCGCGGAAGCTTTGATACTTCATTAAATCATTAGAGAAAATAGACGGTCCGTTGTACCGTTCTCGATTCTTAATTCTTGTTTCGCCCCTCCAGCGCGAAGCGCGGAAGCTATGACGTTTCATTTATTTATTAGAGAAAAAAGACGATTCATTGTACCGTTCTCTACTCTTAATCCTTGTCTGAATTCATTTTCGCCCATCCCGCGCTTAGCGTAGAAGCTTTGACATTTCATTAGATTATCAGAAAAAGAAGACGATTCGTTTTACTGATTTCTACTCTTAATCTTTGTCTGAATTCAGTTCCCCCCCCCCCCCTCCCGTGCAAAGCGCGGAAGCTTTGATGTTTCATTAAATTATTAGAGAATGAAGACTATTCGTTTTACTGTTTTCGACTCTTAATCCTTGTCCGAATTCAGTTTCCCCCTGAAGCGCGAAACGCGGAAGTTTTGACATTTCATTAAATTTTTAGGGAAAAAAGACGATTCGTTGTACTGTTTTCGACACTTAATCCTTGCCTGTATTCAGTTTCCCCCTTCCCGCGCATAGCGCGGAAGCTTTGACGTTTCATTAAATTATTAGAGAAAGGAGACGATTCGTTGTATTGTTTTCGACACTTAATCCTTGTCTGAGTTCAGTTTTCGCCCTCCCGATCCAAGCGCGAGAGCTTTGACGTTTCAGAAAAATTATCAGAGAAATTGTCTGAATTTTCAAAAATGTTTCTTTGTCCGATAAAAAGTCACAGTTCGTAGGGAGAAAAAAAAATTGCCGGCCGACCGACATTAAACATCTCACCGACTTCAAACTTCTGCATTGATATAGTACACGAGCTAGATAGAGCAAGAATACCGACACAGCGGACCCGACATAGCAACATAATTATCTATGCGTATCTTTCTTGCTGTTTCGACGTGGCGACTCCACCCAACATTCCCTTTGCTCTCTTACTCCCACCCCTCTTCTCTTAGGCTCTTACCACCCTCTCTCTCTCCTCTCTTTCTTATGTTTCCTTTTTCTCCTTTTCTTTCTTTTCTTTCTTTTCCTTTCTTTCCTCTCCTTCCTCTTTTTCTTTTTTTTCTCTTTCTTTCTTCTCATCTCTTTCTTTCCTTGGTCATGGTTCCATTTTATTGGTCGGGGAGAGGCTGGCGCCCCCAAGCCCCCCCCCCCCACCAGTACGCCAGTGCTGAAACTCTATATGTCGGGCTCCAATCCTCTGTGAAGTATTACAATAATCATAGAGATGATGAAAAGAGGAAAATGAGGTGACGATTTGTTGAAACTGATGATATAAGTCGTGTTCTGAGATAAATGGAGTACAGATAAACCCCAAGTATACTTGGAATCACCAGGCTTTAAACCTGTATTATTCAACATAAGTTAAAGCGGGCTCCTTAACACTATGTCGGGCTCTTATCCTCTATGAAGTATGAAAAAATTATTGAGATGATGATGAAGGGAAAAGAAAGAGACGATCTATGAAGTATGAAAAACAAATCATAGAGATGATGATGAAGGGAAAAGCAAGAGAAGATTATGTTGAAGGAACATTTCAAAGAAAGCAATCAAGCAAGCCTATCATGAATAATAACTCGTATTATTCAATGTACAGCTTAATTGGTCTCCAAATCACTGTATCGAGCTTTATCCTATTGACGTCTAAGTGTCTAATTTCTGCCCTCCCCATAGAAATTAAGGTTTGGTCATTCCTACGCAGTGGCGAATCCAGGTGGGGGCCCCCTTTTTTGTGTGCTAAAGAAAGCAACAACAAAAAAGTGTCCTATTATCCTATTGACCGTAATTAAATGCCTAAAACCCCTAAGTTTCCGGGGCTCCGCCCCCTAAACTCCACTAGGGGCCCTAAGGCGGGCCCCTGGATGCTTGTCTGACCATTATAAAATGCCTTAAACCCCTGAGCTTCTGGGGGCTAATATGTTCATCTGACCGTAATTAAATGCCTAAAACTCCTAGGTTTCCGGAGCTCCGCCCCTTTGACCCCACTAGGGGCCCTAAGACGGGCTCCCTGCATGCTTGTCTGACCGTAATTAAATGCCTAAAACCCCTACGTTTCTGGGGCTCCGCCACCTCGACCCCACTGGGGGCCATAAGGCGGCCCCTGCGTGCTTATCTGACCGTTATAAAATGCCTAAAACCCCTGAGCTTCTCGGGGCTCCGGCCCCTATAGACCTCACGCCAATTAGTGACCTGCCAGGAATACTTATGCTCATCTGACGTGATTAAATGCCTAAAGCCCTGAGCTTCCGGGACTCTGCCCCCTGAACACAACCACTGCCCTAAGGCGGGCTCCTGGATGCTCATGTGATCGTAATCTATTGTCCAACACCTCTGAGCCTCCAGGGGCTCTGCCTCCTGGACCCCACGCCAATTCGCGATCTATCAGTGTCACAAATGAAGTATCAAAATATGCTCATCTGACCGTAATGTATTGCCCAAATCCGGTGAGCTTCCGGGGGCTGTCCCCTGGACCCCACGCCAATTCGTGACCTGGTATAGTGTCACACATAAGGTATAAAAATATGCCCATCTGACGATAATTTAATGTATAAAATCCCTGAGCTTCTGGGGGCTCCGCCCCCTGGACCCAACACCAATTTGTGTCCTGCCATTGTAACAAATACAAATATGCTCATCTGACTGAAATCTCTTGCCCAACACCCCTGAGCCTCCAGGGGCTCCGCCTCCTGGACCCCACGCCAATTCGCGACCTGCCAGTGTCACAAATAAGGTATAAAAATATGCTCATCTGACCGTAATTTATTGCCCAAAACCGGTGAGCTTCCGGGGGCTGTCCCCTGGACCCCACGCCAATTCGTGACCTGGTATAGTGTCACACATAAGGTATAAAAATATGCCCATCTGACGATAATTTAATGTATAAAATCCCTGAGCTTCTGGGGGCTCCGCCCCCTGGACCCAACACCAATTTGTGTCCTGCCATTGTAACAAATAAGGGCTCCTGGATGCTCATGTGATCGTAATCTATTGTCCAACACCTCTGAGCCTCCAGGGGCTCTGCCTCCTGGACCCCACGCCAATTCGCGATCTATCAGTGTCACAAATGAAGTATCAAAATATGCTCATCTGACCGTAATGTATTGCCCAAATCCGGTGAGCTTCCGGGGGCTGTCCCCTGGACCCCACGCCAATTCGTGACCTGGTATAGTGTCACACATAAGGTATAAAAATATGCCCATCTGACGATAATTTAATGTATAAAATCCCTGAGCTTCTGGGGGCTCCGCCCCCTGGACCCAACACCAATTTGTGTCCTGCCATTGTAACAAATAAGGTATACAAATATGCTCATCTGACTGAAATCTCTTGCCCAACACCCCTGAGCCTCCAGGGGCTCCGCCTCCTGGACCCCACGCCAATTCGCGACCTGCCAGTGTCACAAATAAGGTATAAAAATATGCTCATCTGACCGTAATTTATTGCCCAAAACCCCTGAGCTTTTGGGGGCTCCGCCACCTGGACCCCACGCCAATTCGTGACCTGCCAGTGTCACAAATAAAGTATCAAAATATGCTCATCTGACCGTTATATATTGCCCAAACCCGTGAGCTTCCGGGGGCTACGCCCCCTGGACCCCATGCCAATTTGTGACCTGCTAGTGTCACACATAAGGTATAAAAATATGCTCATCTGACGATAATTTAATGTATAAAACCCCTGAGCTTCTGGGGGCTCCACCCCCTGGGCCCCACACCAATTTGTGCCCTGCCAGTGTCATAAATTAATAAGGTATCAAAATATGCTCATCTGACAGTAATTAAATGCCTATACCCCAGAGCTTCTGGGGGCTCCACCCCTTGACCCGCGCCGAGAAACGTTCAGTGGGGCCTGCATGTAAGAGTTGGGTGTTGGTTTTTTTTGTTGGTCTATCCCCCCCCCCCCCCCCCCCCCCAAAAAAAAAAAAAAAAAAAGTTTTTGCCACTGCCGGTGTCACCATTACGTACCAATATTTGGCTCGCATAATTTCAAATTTGGGCCCTCCCTCCCTAAGAAATCCTGGATCCGCGCCTGTTCCTACGTGCATGACAAGCTATGGAAATGTTGCTGTTCCTCTTTGTCTTCGTTCAATAATTTTAAGCCTCGGTTTTGAAGAAAAGGAAAATATACTGACATCCCTTCCCTCTCTCTCTTTGAATTATATACTCCTCAGAATCATTACCAAAATTGACACTCACAAATATTTTGGTATATTGTATCTTTTGATAATGGCATTTTAAGGTGTGTTTTTTTAAATATGCATTTGAAATATTGATTCATATTACCAGATAGGCATCTTTCAGTGTAGTATTTCCTTCACATAAAACCATTATTGAATTCAGATTTTCAGGCTTCTATCATTGTCTATTAACAAAATATAAGGTTCCTCCAATATTATTTGATTGTTTATTCAACATTATTGCTGGTTTATTTATTACCTCTACCCTGTACCGGTTTATTAAATTGATAATCTTGACAATTTATATCCCTTTAGCTTATTTCTTTATTGTATTGATTGTAATGATTATGTTGTATATGTTTACTTTCTTCTGTCTGTTATATTAGGCAATTTCCAATGTGAAGCACAATCACCTAACTCAGATTCTTTGACAGCCCTTTTGTACTTGTTTGCACCAGTAAATGGCCATCTGCACCCTTAAAGATGCAACTATGCACCTTCAAGCAGGCGCGGATCCAGGAGGCCGAAGGTGCCTTGTCCCCCCCCCCCCCCCCCTCCGCCAAAAGAGAGAGAGAGAGAGAGAAGGAAAAGAAGTGAAAGGGAAAGAGGAGAGAATGGGAAAGAACGAAGAAGAAAAGAAAAAGTAAATGGGGAGCCGAAAGGGCCTTGCCTCCGTAGCTGTTGCCTCTCTGCCCCCTCTCCCCCAGCAAAAAAAAGGGAGAGAAGCAAGGAAAGGGAAAGAAAAAAGGAAAAGAGGACATAAAGGGAAGGAAAAAAAGAGGAAGAAGAAAAGAAAAGGAGGGGGATATCAGTTGCGATTTTCCGCAAACAAGTTGTGGATCGGGGGGGGGGCAAAAGGTCCTTGCCTCTCCACCCACCCCCCCCCCCCTTCCCCGCCAGAAAAAGAAAGAAGGAATGGAAAAGGAAAAAGAGGAAGAAGAAAAGAAAAGGGTGAACAGAAGGGGAGATCAATAATATTGCGGTCGGGGGGGGGGGGCCGAAAGGCCCTTGCCTCCCCCAGCAAACTTAAAAGAGAGAGAAGGAAGGGAAGGGAAAGGGAAACAGGAGAGAAAGGGAAAGAAAAAAGAGGAAGAAGACAGGTAGGGAGATAAGTTGCGATATTTCCCGCAAACAAGGAGTCAACATACTCCCTTTGGGGGGAGAGGCAGGGGGGGGGGGGGGCAAGGTGCACTTGTTTGTTGTTTCCCAATTTAGCGGCGAATCAGCCAGCCGGTGAATAAGCGGAGGGGGTGGGGGGGGGGGGGGGGGGGGGGGAGGTAAGCACACAACAACAACAACAACACTATTCATTACCGAACAAAATATGAAGGAGGAATACATTTTCTTTCAGAATTTAGCCATTATAATGCTCCGTATGGACTTTAAAATCTCAGAATATTCTTCCGGCGGGAGTGAAAGCCTGGTGAAAGCCCTCCCCTTCCCATATTCTGAACAAGATATGACAGGCGTGGGATATGCTTTTGCGCCCCTCCCCCCCCCCCCCCAACGAGACCAAGCGCCAGATACACCATTGGTCACCACTGGCGTACTGATGGGGGGGGGGGGGGGGGCTTGGAGGCAGTTGCCCCCCTCCCAAATAAAAGTCAAATGTGATTTATTTTTAACTTGATACAGGTGATTTCCAAGTATTTCTGAAATTACGTAATTTTCCGGGTTTTTTCATAAATTTTTATTAAACTATAATTTTGTATGCGTTTGTTGTAAAATAACAAATTCCCAAATTTATAGTCAGGCAAGAAATATGCTTATTTAGAGGCCTTAATTATTAATAATAATTATTATATTTTTGCTTATATTCACGTCGGGAATGTCCGAGTTTCTAAGCGCTTTACATTATTACCCGGTCATCGGATTCTAGCTTCCCTGCACATAATGTAGGCTATGCACTTTCTCCACTCCCTAGGGAGCATTCCAACGAGAGATTGCTAAGCATACCACATTGGCTTTCGCATCCTATCGGGTACCCATTTAACATTTGAGTGGAGAGTGGCAAATGTAGATCAATGTCTTGCCAAAGGACATTAATTCCATGGCGGGACTCGAACCGCGGACCTTTTGATCGACAGTCCGGTGACGTAGCTACTCGACGACAACACGTCTACATGTCAGGGCCCGTGGACAGGGGGGGCTAGGGGCTGGAGCCCCCCCCCCCCACACACACACACACACACACTTAAAAAAAAAGCGTATTAAAGAGAAATAGAAAAAAAGACAAAATAGTATCCCGCCAGTGTCACAAAATAATGAGGTATCAAAGTATGCTCATCTGACCGTTATTAAATGCCAAAAACCCCTAACCCTAACCTGGATTCCAACTAGGTACCTAAGGCGGGCCCCTGGATTCTCATATGACTGTAATTTAATGCCTAAAATCCCTGAGCTTCCTAGGGTTCCGCCCCCTGGATCCCACTAATTTGTGACCTGCTAGTGTTACAAATAAGATATCAAAATATGCTCCCCTGACCGTAATTTAATGCCTAAAACACCTGAGCTTCCGGGGCTCCGTCTCCTCGACCCCACAAGGGGCCCTAAGGCAGGACCCTGAATGCTTATCTGACCGTTTTAAAATGCCTCAATTACCTGAGATTCATGGGGCTCAGCTCCCCTGGACCCATGCCAAATAGTGACCTGCCAGTGTCATGAATAAGGTATCAAAAAAATGCTCATTTGACCGTAATTAAATGCCCCCTGAGCTCCCAGGGACTCTGCCTCTAGACCCCACCCCAATTCACGCTACGCTCTACCTGATCGTAAGTACTTGACCCCCCCCCCACCCACTTTGAAAAACGTTCGGCGGGGCCTGCATGTAAGATTGGTGGTGGTGCGGGTTTTTTTCTCCCCCCCCCATAAAAAAAGAAGAAGTTTTGTCTCATTACGTACCAATTATGTGGCTCGCATGATTTCTATTCGCCCTTCCCCCTAAGAAATACTGGATCCGCGCCTGCTCGGCTTCAAGGGTGCAAAAGTGCTCAATATTGTTACATTCGAAGGGTGCAAAATTACACTCCTTTTTTATCACAGTGTACTGTAGGACGGGGGGGGGGGGTCGTTTCTCCGGACACCTTTAAGGCCTTTGGATTGAACAAAATAGTCATCATCACAAAATAGTGCCTTATAAACATAATTCTCAAACGATTTGCCTATTGCTTGTATTGCTGTCCGGACACAAGGTCTAGGTGTAATATATTTTATAAGAGCCTTATGAACTTTGTGAGCCCTTAAAGTGACTCAGTAACATTGTTTAAGGTTGATGAAAAAATTACGTAATTTTTGTATGAAATGTTATTTATTATAATCTTCTACTGTACGAATTACCTTCCAACATGCAAACAATTCTGAAAAAACATTCAAACCACAAAGATATTTATGGTTTTCTAGGAAGGCGTCACTTTGCAACACCCTCTAAAAGTAAATTCTCCAAACCATTTTTTTTATTTTCCTAAACGTTTTCCCATTGAAATAAGACATATTAAGACGGGCTCTTAAAAATATTTCAACAATTAATTGTTTGGAATATTGTATATAGAGCCAATTCATTGCTTTGTGACGATTTACATTCACCTAGTAATTAATTGGGAGAATTAAGGTATCGATTAGATCAGTTTTTCCAATTGTTATCATTAAGAATGGTCTGTTTTCACTCAAACTTTCAGATTATCTTTATTGCACATCTAACATTGAAGTCAGCACTATTTTCTCTGGTCTGAATGATGTTAAAAACCTGGCGATTCCAAGGAAAGTAAAGTGTTTAGGAGCCCGCTGTACGTTGATCTAAACAGGTTTTAAGCCTCGCGATTCCAAGTATTTTAGGGGTATATTTCTACTAAATTTTATCTCAGAACACTACATAATTTATATAACATCAGTTTCAACAAATCGTCACCTAATTTTCCTCTTTTCATAATTTCTATGAAATTACGTATATATCAATACAGGTTTTAGGCCTGGCAATTCCACGTATTTTAGGAGTTTATCTGTACTAAATTTATCTCAGAACACTCGTTATTTACATAACATCAATTACAACACATCATCACTTTCTTTTCCTTATTTCATCATCTCTATGATTATTTTAATACTTCGCAGAGGATTGGAGCCCGTCATAGAGTTTCGGAGCCCGCTTTAGCTGTACGTACATTGTCAATACAAGTTTTAAGCCTGGCGATTCCAAATATTTTAGGGGTATATTATTTTGTACTAAATTTATTTTCAGAACACTGCATAATTTATATAACATCAGGTTCAACAAATCGTCACCTCATTTTCCTCTTTTCATCATTTCTATATGATTATTTTAATTCTTCGCAGAGGATTGGAGCCCGTCATAGAGTTTCGGAGCCCGCTTTAGCTGTACGGTTTTAAGCCTGGTGATTCCAAGTATTTTAGAGGTATTTTATACTAAATTCTATCTCAGAACACTACACAATATATATAACATCAGTTTAAACAAATCGTCACCTCGTTTTCCTCTTTTTATCATTTTATATGATTATTTTAATACTTCGCAGAGGATTGGAGCCCGTCATAGAGTTTCGGAGCCCGCTTTAGCTGTACGTACATTGTCAATACAGGTTTTAAGCCTAGCGATTTCAAGTATTTTAGGGGTATATTTGAATTAAATTTTATCTCAGAACACTGCATAATATATATAAGATCAGTTTTAACAAATCGTCACCTCATTTTCCTCTTTTCATAAATTTCTATGATTATTTTAATACTTCGCAGAGGATTGGAGCCCGTCATAGAGTTTCGGAGCCCGCTTTAGTTGTACGTGCATTGTCAAATACAGGTTTTAAGCCTGGCGATTCCAAGTATTTTAGGGGTTTATTCTGTACTCTATTTATCTCACAACACTTGTAATTTATATATCATCAACTATAACACATTTATATAACATCAATTACAACACATCGTCACTTTCTTTTCCTTTTTTCATCATCTCTATGATTATTTTGATACTTCGCAGAGGATTGGAGCCCGTATAGAGTTTCGGAGCCCGCTTTAGCTGTACGTACATTGTCAATACAGGTTTTAAGCCTAGCGATTTCAAGTATTTTAGGGGTATATTTGAATTAAATTTTATCTCAGAACACTGCATAATATATATAACATCAGTTTAAACAAATTGTCACCTCATTTTCCTCTTTTCATAAATTTCTATGATTATTTTAATACTTCGCAGAGGATTGGAGCCCGTCATAGAGTTTCGGAGCCCGCTTTAGTTGTACGTGCATTGTCAATACAGGTTTTAAGCCTGGCGATTCCAAGTATTTTAGGGGTTTATTTGTAATACATTTTATCTCAGAACACTGCATAATATATATAAGATCAGTTTTAACAAATCGTCACCTCATTTTCCTCTTTTCATAAATTTCTATGATTATTTTAATACTTCGCAGAGGATTGGAGCCCGTCATAGAGTTTCGGAGCCCGCTTTAGTTGTACGTGCATTGTCAAATACAGGTTTTAAGCCTGGCGATTCCAAGTATTTTAGGGGTTTATTCTGTACTCTATTTATCTCACAACACTAGTAATTTATATATCATCAACTACAACACATTTATATAACATCAATTACAACACATCGTCACTTTCTTTTCCTTTTTTCATCATCTCTATGATTATTTTGATACTTCGCAGAGGATTGGAGCCCGTATAGAGTTTCGGAGCCCGCTTTAGCTGTACGTACATTGTCAATACAGGTTTTAAGCCTAGCGATTTCAAGTATTTTAGGGGTATATTTGAATTAAATTTTATCTCAGAACACTGCATAATATATATAACATCAGTTTAAACAAATTGTCACCTCATTTTCCTCTTTTCATAAATTTCTATGATTATTTTAATACTTCGCAGAGGATTGGAGCCCGTCATAGAGTTTCGGAGCCCGCTTTAGTTGTACGTGCATTGTCAATACAGGTTTTAAGCCTGGCGATTCCAAGTATTTTAGGGGTTTATTTGTAATACATTTTATCTCAGAACACTGCATAATATATATAAGATCAGTTTTAACAAATCGTCACCTCATTTTCCTCTTTTCATAAATTTCTATGATTATTTTAATACTTCGCAGAGGATTGGAGCCCGTCATAGAGTTTCGGAGCCCGCTTTAGTTGTACGTGCATTGTCAAATACAGGTTTTAAGCCTGGCGATTCCAAGTATTTTAGGGGTTTATTCTGTACTCTATTTATCTCACAACACTAGTAATTTATATATCATCAACTACAACACATTTATATAACATCAATTACAACACATCGTCACTTTCTTTTCCTTTTTTCATCATCTCTATGATCATTTTGATACTTCGCAGAGGATTGGAGCCCGTCATAGAGTTTCGGAGCCCGCTTTAGCTGTACGTACATTGTCAATACAGGTTTTAAGCCTGGCAATTCCAAGTATTTTAGGGGTATTTTGTACTACATTTTATCTCAGAACACTGCATAATATATATAAGATCAGTTTTAACAAATCGCCACCTCATTTTCCTCTTTTCATAATTTTCTATGATTATTTTAATACTTCGCAGAGGATTGGAGCCCGTCATAGAGTTTCGGAGCCCGCTTTAGTTGTACGTGCATTGTCAATACAGGTTTTAAGCCTGGCGATTTCGAGTATTTTAGGGGTATATTTGAATTAAATTTTATCTCAGAACACTACACAATATATATAACATCAGTTTAAACAAATCGTCACCTCATTTTCCTCTTTTTATCATTTTCTATGATTATTTTAATACTTCGCAGAGGATTGGAGCCCGTCATAGAGTTTCGGAGCCCGCTTTAGTTGTACGTGCATTGTCAATACAGGTTTTAAGCCTGGCGATTCCAAGTATTTTAGGGGTTTATTCTGTACTCTATTTATCTCACAACACTCGTAATTTATATATCATCAACTACAACACCTTTACATAACATCAGTACAACACATCGTCACTTTCTTTTCCTTTTTTCATCATCTCTATGATTATTTTAATACTTCGCAGAGGATTGGAGCCCGTCATAGAGTTTCGGAGCCCGCTTTAGCTGTACGTACATTGTCAATACAGGTTTTAAGCCAGGCGATTCCAAGTATTTTAGGGGATTATCTGAACTCCATTTATCTCACAACACGACATAATACATCAGTTTCAATAAATCGTCACCTCATTTTCTTTTTTTCAATCTCAAGCTCTACGATTATCATTATTTTTTTACTTCACAAACTTTTAGGACTCCCGATATAATAGTGTTTAGGAGCCCGCTTAAGATGCAATGTGATTAATACGAGTTAAATTATTCATAATAAGAATAATCGAGAGTAATCTCTAAACTCTAATTATCGTCTGAAACCCCAATTTGAAAATCGTATATTCCCTTTCATCATCATCATTATTTATCATTACTTTAATAGTTAATAATTGAGAGTAGGAGCCCGATATATAGCGGCTCAAAGGTTAATAGGGTAAGAGAGAACAATTCTTTCACAAACGGTTCTTCACAGCTAAAAGACAATTTGAACCCGGGTCCTTTCCTCCTCCTCAAACTTTGGATACTCTGGTCAACGCACATGAATTGCCTGTCATAGAGTTAGGCATAAGAGATGTGCCATTCTATACACAGATCCCTACCGTTACTCTGCTATACATAGGAAAACTTAGCTGCATGGCTGGTCTAGCCTTTGGACAAGGCCTCGCGCGCTGCTTGTCTGCCGAGCAGGGTCTGAAAATAGACTAACGCAGTGTGGCTTTACAGCAGTGATCGCTGGACCGAGCCGCTTCAGCTGCTTGGCCTTTGCTAAATTGCGGAGCTCATCATTATGTGCATATGCATGAGGTCTTACATATACAGCAGCTAGTGATGATCGTGGCCAATCCTAATTGTTTTAACCGCGCGGTGTTTAAAATGGCTTCGTCCATGAAATTGTGGGGGAATCGGTATTCAAATGTACTAAAAAAATAAAATAATATCTAGTTCAATTTCGAATAAAATATGAATTGATCAAAAACAATATTCTACTTATTGACTAGGGTATTTATTATTTTGCTACTTTAGTAGATTCATAGTAAAATTTTGTTCCCTTGTTTTTCATTTTAACCTACGCATAGACTCTAGTGGTTCGATCAGCTGGTCGGAATTGTTATTGTACAACACGTGAATATCTGTGTACGTGTGAAAACGATGCGTTCATGGAGCTTTGAATTTGCAGGGCTAGCTGAGCTAGCTGCATGAATTAAAATAATGAAAAGGACATCAAATTCTGGTAATTCTGCTTAGGTCTATAATGTAATAGATGTGCAAAAAAGGGTAGATATCTACTATGCAGTACATGCTGCATGGTTCCTGTGCAAGAGTTTTCCTAGCTATTTCTTATACTGAACTTAACTGAAGATATCATTTTATTGTGTGTGACAAGTTTGGTTCACATTCTTTCATTAAAGAAATAAGAGGTGAAACGATAACTTCAATGGACAGTGCAGTGCGGTGTGAGTAGGCCCCCGAACTCTGGGCAGCTTCGGGAGTAGACGCCGATGGGGATGGTGTTAGTGGCAGCGACTGTGGTCGTCCGCACAAAGAAGTCCTTGCACAGTGAAATGGCTTGAAAAATCGCAGATTTGCCATAATCCGTTGGAAGATTAACAAATACATCTTCCCCTTTCACTGCTGATTTTATAGCTTTTGATTGTAACTCCTTAAAAGATGATAATTTCAACCTTTCGACCGCATATTCAAGGCTCTTTGATAAGAGATTTCCTTCGTCGCTCGCCATGTTCTGTAACCGCTCAAAAATGTATTTATGATTATATATGTTGATAATGAATATGCATGAAGTTTTCTCGAATCGTCTACTCTGATTGGTGCGTCGGATTGGAAGGGGCGGTTTGGTCGGCTTTCTGGGTAAGATGCTTTGCATCTAATTATCTCCTGATTCGGGAGCGGAAATATAATACAAAACAAAAGAAATAAACTACAACAACCACTCAGGTTAGTAAAGGCCGAGATGCTGACGCACCTCGTCCCACAGATCACAGTCGTCGCGCGATTAGTCTAT
Source organism: Strongylocentrotus droebachiensis (assembly GCA_035222895.1). Taxonomy (NCBI): domain Eukaryota; kingdom Metazoa; phylum Echinodermata; class Echinoidea; order Camarodonta; family Strongylocentrotidae; genus Strongylocentrotus; species Strongylocentrotus droebachiensis. Next base: position 200,068 of record JAVYIG010003307.1, read on the forward strand.
GTATTCAGGCGCGTTTAGGGAAATACAGCACGAGTGCCTTGACTAAAGGCTAATATAGTGTCGACCCTTATTTTTTCGTACCACGGCGAGGCCGGATTCCTGTTTTATCATGAATATTCATTAGGCAGGGTCGGGGAAAGTCTCGATTCTCTTAAATATTCATATCGAGGTGGAATTAATGCACGACGCGCGCTATACTCGCACAAAGTGAGAAGATTTAGTTCACGGAGAATGCATATGGGTGAGTAGACCCTAATTGATTGAAATATCAGTAGATTAAGAGAATTTAGTCATTAATTTGAAAAAGCTGTAATTCGTGATCTACTGTAATTTCTTTACATTTTGAGACTGTTCTCAACAGATTCGTGGGGAAAAGGCTAGGAAAATATTTCTCTTGAAATTGCACTTTGATTTTCATCGTCGTGAAGTAGTTTGACTGCGGTTTGCCTTCATGTCACCCTTTAGAGCACCGAGGTTCCGGCAGGCCCACGTTGGGGAATTTCGGTGCTCATCTGCATCAAGATAAAACTTTCTGATCAGGTTTTATTCCAAATTTGATCGTCATCGTGAATCTAATTCACCAATCATCCATTGAATTTAAATCTAGATTTAACGTTACACCTTAAAATAATCTATGAAGTATGATTTCTTTAATAATCCAAGAGGGTTAATTCTTGTTTATATCTTTAGTAGATGTCGACTCTGTTGGCTATATATTACTAAGACTAAGTAAGTGCTATCCGTTCGCTCAGTTGCATCATTGGTGCGTGTCAACTTTTAGACCAAAATTGTTTGTGACCATGGATAATCAAACAGCTCCAAACCATATTTCATTTAGACGTAAACCTGGAACTTATTAATAAAAATATTCAAAAACAAACAAACTAGACCTAGATGATGTTTGAAGGTTTGCATGGTGGTATGAATCACGGAAGAGGTTTACGGTACACCATGTGTAAAGTCCTCGAGGGACTGAGGAAAGTAGATAGAAAATAGAAGTGAGATGGAAAGGCGAGAAAGTGGAGGTTGGAAGGAAGAGTATCTTTCGGAAGTGAGTATAGTCCTGAAAAGGACTGTAAACCAGAAAGTTGTAGGCAGGATGAGAGGTTTGAGTAGGAGACTTGATTGAGTTGGAGAGTTGAGTAGGCGAGTAGAGTTGCAGAGCAGGAGCAAGAGAGTAGACTCGACGTTTCGGACAGGTTGACTGTCCGTCTTCCGTGAAACTAGACCTAGGATTCATTTATTTAATGTTCAGATGTTGTGTGTGTCCAGTGTGCTTGTCAAGCTTGTCATAACTTTTCTAGATCTAGACCTATATTAAAGATTTTTTCTTCTCCAAAGTGTGCAGTTCATTTGATAAATCTATTTTTTGTTGGACGTTGTATAAGAGAAGACCCCTAGGGTAGTCGACAATTATGTTTACTTATACGCAGAGGCGGCGGAGCCTTTGGGCGGAGCAACTTCCAAAGTGGGGGGGGGGGGGGGGGGGCACCAACAAAAAGGGCACCTTCAGAGGGAAAATATACCATTTTTTTGACATTGGTATATACCCCTATTTTGTGATTACATTATCAGGGATGATTTCAATATTTGTTTCTCTTAATACAGCATTTAAGATATTGCTTAAGTATCATACTTTGCAGTTTTTGGCTTGCAGTGCGAAAAATTACATCTTATAAAGAGGAAAACCCAATCCTGATGGGGTTATAAGCACAATCTCATAACGGAAGACTGAATAGATCTGTGATAAGTTACATAATTATAACATCTATAACTATGGGCAAGCGTAGCGAGCGAGCTTTGTGGGAAATTGCTTTTAGTCGCTTGAAATTAGGGACACGTTTAATGATGAGAGGAAAAAGGGGACACTTATCGAAAGGGTTAAGACACTTATCAGAAAAGAAAAGAAGCATGTGTCAAAGTACAAAGGCTAATTATCAGAGGTGAAAATGGGGCACTTCTTACACCTAAACAAAGAGGCATGCACCAGGGATGATAAGAACATGGGCATTTGTCGACGGAAAAGAGGCACCCATCAGATTTTGATAGGGGGCATTTATAAGCAGTGAAAAGGGGCATTTATGAAAAAGGGATAGGTTCTTTATAAGAAAGGAAATAGGGTACATA